>OMNW01034896.1:1529-21053 GCA_900303245.1 Selene dorsalis | reverse complement strand
GGGGCCCGGACCGTGCCGGAACCGGGATCAGGGTCACTAGAACCGGAACCGGGACCAGAACCGGTACCGGGACCACCAGAACCGGAACCGGCACCAGAACCGGTACCGGGACCAGCAGAAGCGGTACCGGGACCACCAGAACCGGAACCGGTACCAGGACCACCAGAACCGGAACTGGTACCGGGACCACCAGAACCGGAACCGGGACCACCAGAACCGGAACCGGTACCGGGACCACTAGAACCGGAACCGGTACCACCAGAACCGGAACCGGCACCAGAACCGGAACCGGTACCGGGACCACCAGAATCGGTACCAGGACCGGAAACACCAGAACCGGGACCGGGACCACCGGAACCGGTACCGGGACCCGGGACCACCAGAAGCGGAATCAGGACAGGGGACAAATGCAGCGACAGGCAAAGATGGAGACTGATGGAGGAAACAAAGGGAGCTGAATGGATGTGGTGAAAGGCACAACGCCACAGGAAATGCAACAAGGAGTCAGAGAAAAGCGAGGGAGAAGCGAGAAAGTGAAGGTTTGTTGTTGTTTTGTTTGACGGCGGCTGTGAGAGCGCCGATGAGAGGGAGGTATTTTCCTGTGTTTTCCTGCGGGAGACTGGCCACCTGGTGTTGCACCCACAAGTGCCTGCCGCAGTGGCTATAAATCAGGAGAGCCCGGGCACAGATGTTACTCACTGTGGGATGAGGGGAATGTGGGGAGGCTCTACTGAAGTGTAGGTCCGTTGGCTTCTCTTACACTGAAAGCTTTTGCTTGGATGCAACCAAAGCCGATTTATTTATAACCAGGTCGTATAAGGGACAATTTGCATTAAAATGCGTTGCTGTGAACAATGGCAGGAAAGGGGGGCCTTGTCTCAGCTATCACCCTCAGTGTCCTCACTTCCTTGCACGCTCTCATGTGTGTCTTTGTGTGTGCATCCGCTGTGTTATATTATGGACAGATATCATCGCTTACACCTGGAGCCCATCCAGTGATCCTAGGGTAGCTAAAGCAGCCAGATTTGTGATAAAAGGAGAGGACCAGACCAAATAAACATCACCTATTGCAAGAAGTTACAAGATAACACAGAAAAACAGATAGGCAGAGAAAGGGAAAGACTGGAAGAAGGGGAAACGGCTCATTCCAAAAACAGCAACACACCCCTCACCGGGGAGAAAACTAAACTCAAACCCCAAGATATCTAGCGCCGTGAAAGCACCAGGAGGAATGGAGAGAGATAAGGAAGAAGAGAAAGGGACAACGCACAATGGTGCTTACAGCGAGACAGGACAGATTTCATTTCCTATGAATATCCTGGAGATAGGGGCACGGAGCAGCGAGAAGCCTGTTCCTCCCCACCGATATGAAAAGCAGCATTAACAACAGCACAGGAGTAACATAGTATCATGTGTTACAAATGGTAAACATTGTGGTCTGATCCTGCCTCCTCACTCAGATAAACACAGCATACATGCCTGTTTGTATGCGCGTTTGCCACCATCTGCAAATCCTCAGACGGCTCCAAACACTCCCAGCACTGATACCAACAGTAAAAAATTAAATGACAGGGCATGCCACAACCATTTTTTTAAGGAAATGTCATAAAAAACAATACAACAGGCCACATAAGCAATGAGCCTGGATCCAGCACTGGCGAGGACTTGGTATATTTAATGACCCGAAATGAAATTTTTTATTGCTCTGTCAAGCACATCCAAATTTTTCTGATTTGAATGCCGATTTTGAAGCGGGCTTTGTTAAAAAGGGTTTACGATGTCGATAATCCCCTCTTACCATAGTGCATGTAGCAGTTTCCTTTTGTTGGATCGAGCTGAATAGCTCTCAGAAAGTACTTCTCTGCTTCTGTCTTCTGCCCCTGGGAGAAAAAAAGGAAGGAAATAATTATTTACACCTGATATTTCCTTTTTTTTCTGGGACAGCATTTTCAGGATTTTTTTTTTTTTGTAGAAGTCAGAACTGAAGGTGCAGGGATGACGAGGAGGAAAAGGCCATCACTGAGCAGCTGGTGTAAGACACCTTTGTTGTCACTTTTTAGCGCGTACTGTCAAGACCTCCAAGAGACCAAAAGGGATGTGAAATCCAGATGTGCAGCACAACTGTTCTCAATTAATAACTTCTAACGCATCTAATTCTCAAGTGCTCAAACGTTTCTTCAGCTTGTTACCATTTAAACAGAATAAACATATATGTCCTTTTTCCCCATCAGCTAATTTATGATTATCTGTACAAAAAAAAACCCTGAGCCTTTGTGGTAATGAAATAACATGACAAGAAATTATGCTGTACGACATGACCTATTGTGTAGCTGGGTATCTTGTGATAACAAAAAAAAAAGCCTGTGATATTTTCCTGTATCTGCTATGAAATGTGCACTGACATGCATCGGCCGAGGCATTGTAATCCTGCTGTGAGTTCTCAGCAGGAACCTGATGCTCATAAAGAGCACAGTGCCCCTCCTCCCACACCAGTCCTTTAAAGAAAAACCTCCAAGGTGTGCGTGTGTCTAAGTATGTGTGTGTGTGCGCACCTGCAGCCAAACAGAGCGAGATACTGCGTCTACGCACGAGGCTCGGTTTTCTCCACCTCTTCTCTTTCATGTCTCAGCGCTGATTGCTTCCACATTGCCATATTGGACTTGCCATGCAATAAGAAATGAGGAGACTGGGCATATTAGGTTTGCTTGATTACCTCTTTTCCCCCGTGCCCACGATCGCTCTAAATGAGTGAGGGAATATTGGACCTGGATGGCTTATTTCACATTTTCTTTGGCTCTTTTCTCTTTACATTCAATTAAACCTTTTCCCCGGCCATCCATCAGAATTGAGAGTTGTTCAATCCAGTTCGGTTGGTGCGAGTCATCATTTAACAGACTCATGAAACGTCAGCCACAGTGTTATTTTTTTATGGCCGTATGGAATCGTCTGTTTTTGCATTACCAAGCACACCGGGGGCGCAGTGGTCTACGTTAGTGCTGAGCATATCTAGATACAAAGCTGAGGTTAAATCAGCTGACTGTTGGATGACCAAACAGCGCTGCAGCACAGGTTGGGGTGAACCACAGTACAAGACTCCAGGTTGACCTTTCCTCCCAATGCCTGTGCTGTTGATTGACTTCAGCAGGACAGCCAAAAAAATGTAGCTGATGGAGTGATTCAATAAGGAAGCAGAGTAATTGCATTATAAGCCTGTCCACTGGCCCATTGTCCGGGGTCCATCCAATCTCCTGTTCCTTAAGCCCTGTAATAGTGGAGGGGGGCCTCTCTCCGCATGGATCTGGAGCCCCGAGCCTGAGGGAGCACAGCAGATGTCCAGCCACACCGGGAGACTCTAATCTGAACCTGTGCTTTAGGCGTGTGTGTCTCTAAGTGTGCGCCATGTATATCTTCAAAATCTTTCAACAAAGAGGGGAAATGATCAGAACTGAGGTTTAGAGCCCGTGAGGGCTGCAGCTGCGAGGGTCTACGAGAGCGTCACAGGACGGCGCAGCAGGTTGGTTGTGTCTTTGCTCGGTAGACCCGAGGCTGTGGAAGCAGAGAGGTCAAACATCTCTAGAGAAGGGTTGTAAAAGGGCACACAGTTCAGCTCCCACATCTAAACTTGACTCAGCTGTGAACACATCTGCTGTCACATAAATGTGTTTTTGTTTTTATGGAGAGGCAGAGGTGGTGGGAGGACAGGAAGTGCACCAAAAAAAAAAAAAACATTTGGGAGAAGCTGGGCAAACTTGCCTGCCCTTGATATCCTCTGATCCTCTGACACACACACACGCACACACATATATATATATAAATATATATATATACAGACACAGTGTGGGGCAGAAAAACACACAGATAATCTGGAACTCATCCAATCACAGAGAGATAGCTTTCATCTACACCAGACAAACTCCCCATGACCGTGACCTTCAGACATCAGACATGAATTTATGAAGCTCCTTTATAGCTGGTTGGCTTCAGTCCTGGATCAGGGGTCAATTCAAGGTCACCCAAAAGCTATTTAATGCAATATTTCTGTCTTAATTTCTCCGTTCTCGCATAGTGATCCTCCTCACCTGTTTGACTGGTGATGCTGGAGGTCAAACACTTTATTCATGAATGCAGCACAGTTTGTGTTTGACGTCTGATGAGGGGGAGAGGCATTTGTTTAGCATGCACCTCTCAGAGTCTGAAGCTCACACCTCATAACAGTTATCGCAGTTCTTCAGGCTCTGCAGAGGAATCGATGGGATGGCTTCGCCTTGCTGCAATGTCCCATAAGTCACTCAATATGCATTATTCATCACTCCACTCTGCCACTTCAGGCTCCATTTAATCACACTCATCCAGGTAGTTAACCACTGAAATTGTTAATAAGACAATGCTTGGTCTTGTTTCATGTTTCCCCCTCCTGTGTGTGTGTGTGTAATTAGACTTACATTGATGGACAGGAGTTTGCCATAAGTGAGGTGGGCAGGGATGTGGTCAGGCTTGGCCCTGAGGGACTCTCTGTACCAGTGACCTGCTTCCTCCAGCCTGTTCAGCCTCATGTAGGCCTCTCCTAAAACAAATCACACATCAAGAGGTTTTTATTTTGATAATAATGAGTAAAAAACAAAATGAAAGCAATTCCAGCTGAAGAGAAATTTCCTGTATCTCTTCTTACTATTATTTCTGCTATATTTCTGAGAAACAATGTGAACTTTCACTGTTTTTCTTCATTATTTTATTATCAGCAAACACAACCCTGACCTAACCCCGTTCTTTCCCTAATCTTTTGATACAAAACAGTTTTTTCATGTTAAAAAAATGTGATTTTTATCGTTTGACTCTCCCTTCCCTTTGTGCATGGACCAACAGATAATATTAACAGTGTGTTTTCTAACAGGTGCAGGGCAGACAAAGGGCCTTGAACTCTGCATTCCTGACATGCTGAATAAACCCCAAACGCTGTTTTCTCTGAAAGAAAAACAGTTGTGTTTCAAACCCTATGAGATTTTGTTTGATGTAATGACACTGTCGGCCCCCAGGGTAAAAACGACATGAGCTTCAACAAAGTTTCCCCTGGACACCGCAGTAATACAAACATTGCCCTCCTTCAACCCCTCCCTCCATCTGACAAAACACAGTTCAGCGTGTCCATGGAGCCCATGCAGACATCTCCCTGCAATCTCAGCTATGTCGTCAGGATGAGCTTCCAATAATGTAATTAGCGTTACAATAACAAAGAGAGGGATGTGATTTATTACATGGATTAGCTTCAGTCCTCTTCAAGAGGACACAAAGCCTGTCCGCACATTTATGAGCCTCGGCGCTGAAATCCAACAGGTGGTTCAAGTCCTCTGAAGGTTTTGTTTGGCAATGGGTTCATGTCAATTTGTTTAATTCAATTCAAAGCTCCGATAAAGTGGAAGACCAACATCTGAAATGGAAACAAACATGGAAGACTCATCACCGAAGCTGGGGCCGAACTTGACTGAGGACAGTGCTGTTTTTGTGTTTTTAAAGACCACAGCCTTTACATCTGATGCAAATTTAACTACATGCACCACGTGGTTATGTCACCTCATCAAAATACAACAAATTTACATTTCAAAGCAGGTGTCAACAAAGTAGTGAATTTTTAATCCTGCCATTGCAGCGGGGGTGTCTTAGACATTCAGGGTGAAACAGGGTCCAACAGTGACTTACCCATCATGTTGAAAAGGCTGTGTGGTGCAAACTGTCTGGGCATTTTCTGCACCGCTTCCTTATAAACAGACAGGGCCTCCTGCAGCAGGGCAAAATAAGTGAACTTAGCAAATCCAGTTGTTGTTTAGCGTCAGCATAACGCAGGCCTTGTAATTGATGAGGGACTCTTACTTTGTGCAAAACAGGCCTTTCTATTTACACAGTTGCATTTTCAGGGCTAAATGATTGAACTTATAGTTCAACAAAGAAGATATGTGGTTAAATCATCAAGTGCACTTTGTTTTCAGCTGCACAAACACCAACCTCCTGCTGGCCCTGTTCATGGAGCAGTTTTCCCAGGTTGTACAGGCAGCTGGTGACGGAGCTCTTGTGGGCGTGCGGGTCCTTCAAGTTCTCATCAGGAATGTCAGCACAAGTGAGGAAGGTGCGTTTGGCCTCTTCCAGGTTGCCCTGGTTCATCAGGATGATTCCTGTGTTCAAGTAGGCCGCTGTGAGAGACAGCGAGAGGGAGAGGGGGTGGTGGTGTTAAATCATGATGGATACTATTCAAAAGACACAGGCACATTAGAGCCTGCTGTCGCCTGCACAATCACTGACAGGTCTTCAGGTCTAATATACACACTGACAGCAGACTACAACTAAATACAGCTTCATTTTGTTGAATGCTGCATGTGAATGTGCAGGGTCTTTATACAGTAGATAGTGCCGGAAGATGGCCGAAAAGAAGAAGACAGTCAAAGGCAGATGAAATTACCATAAGAAAAGTAAGTAAGAAATAGAAGAAATAAATCAGGCCAAAAAGAGATTAAGCCGCAGGGGAACGAGGGAGGAATTGAAGGGTTATCAAGCAGAGTAGAAACCTGTCCTCTCAGAAAATTGTCCTTGCTACAGTAAATGGCACACGACCACTCAAGTGTTACATTGAATCTCATCATGTCCCCTTCAAGCTGAGATGGCCTGAGTATGGCCCTCTGGATGTCCCCGTGGTATAAGAACATTCAGCATTAGATCTGGAGCACGATGATGACCCAATAAAAAAAATAATAAAATGAAATCCTTGGCTCATATCTAATTAATCCAAACAAAGACTCGGCCAAAGTGGAGTAACAGTAATCTAATCTAATGACGACTCTCCACCTCTTCATGACCACATCATTTCAGTTTACTTACATGCCAGTGTTGGCCGACTTGCAATGGCCAGTTTGTAGTAATGCAGAGCTTCAGCAGGGCGCTCATTCTCCTGCAGCAGCAAACCTCTGATACGCAAAGGAAAAAACAACAACAAATATGCAAAAATGTGAGACATTTTACAAGAATTGCTCTTGCAGTTTAAAGGCTGCGAGGGAAAAAGTACGATTTGACCAAAATTACAGCACGTCAAGTTGATGAGGGGACTTTGGGTGAAAGTTACGAAATAAAAACACCACAGCTTGTATCCCTTACCAAAAATACCAAGATGCATTACCCCAAAATACCCAACCATCCATCATGTTCAAATAGGACCTCTGTTTTAAAGAATGCAAAACACCATCATTCGGTTTTCCTCTCTCTCTCTCTCTGCCAGCTTCCTGGCACCCGTAACTTGAGAGGGAACAGACGACTAGAGAGAAAAACAGTGTCAGCATGAGAGGAAGGCACATGGGGCTGTTATAAGGTTTTGGCACTTTTGACACCTTGCGTTATAGGACTGGAAGTGGCTTTGTGTTCTCCCAGATGCTCTTCAAACCACCGCTAATCAAATAAGTAGCAGAATTTAGATGAAGAGCCACCTGGGACACACAAAGTTACTTCCGCTTCATCGTACTCTTGCATCATGCCTTGATCCGTGTCTCAGTTGCATCACTCCTGCTGTATTAGATCTATTTTTGTTTTTTGCCTATAAGTTCTTCTCATCGCTCTCTCTTTTCCTGCCTTTCTTGTTCTGCCGCTGCCATCTCCAGTGATGGATCGGAGGAATCAGAACTTGTTCGTGTCAAGACTTTGCAAACAGGAGGAAAAAGAGGAGGAGGATGAGGAGGAGGAGGAGGAGGAGGAGGGGGCATCTTGAACACTTACAGGTTATACAGCATGTCAGCCATGTTCCCTCGGTAGTGCAGAGCATTTCTGTACGCCTTCTCCGCCTCTGCCATCTTGCCTTGGTTCTTCAGTACATTCCCCAAGTTTCCCCAGGCTAAAGCAGACATGTCAGTCAAATGTTACACATTGTTGGTATTCACTTAAAAACACAGTCGTTGCTGTCATTTAGACCATATAAACATTTGCAACCAGTAATTTAAATCATAAATATTTCTTATTCACTTGTGTGCATGATTACACTGCTTATTTTCACTGATATAATCTTTTTACTGTTATTTCTCTATCTAAATAACTATTTCAAAGTCAGTCTTGCGTGAATGAGCGTGAGTATGATATTGTTGTTTTTCTCTGTGTGAGTTGCTCTATTGCAACTCTCTGGCAGAGATGGTATTCTCTGTTATTCTTTTCGAGCCTACTTTTCCACATCGTTCAGGATCATAAACAAGCCTGGCAACAGTCAGTTTCTGAAGACACCCTGAGGATATGTACGGTGGGGTCCAAAAGTCTGACAGCACTTTCCCGTATATATAAAAAAAAAAAACTGGACTGGGTATTCTTTGAAAATTTCAAAGTAGTTTTCTGCACACCTTTTTCCAATCTAACAAAATAGGCCAGATCCTTCAAATTTATTTTGTCAGTGGTGTTAGATCTTTGCTTTAAGGGCTCTCTGTGGAGTAAACATCTGTTTCTCAGTAAAACACCTTGTATCTATCCTCGAGGTCTAAATGTGTTGCCTTCCTCATTAAACATTTGCAAAACAGACTTTAAAGATAGATTTTTAGATTTTAAATATTCAAAACTCTTACTGTGATGTGTGCCTAAACAAAACCAGTTCTGTTAGGGAATTTAAAAACACTTCTGACTGCAGTTGCCACTGTGAGTCAGTTAGCTCATGGTGGCTAATGTAAGCTAATGTTGGTAAATTTGTAGATATTCCTGTAAAAGTGATATTAATCTTAATCTCCGTTTCAGATAATGTTAGTTTAGTTTCGCAATCATCCAAAATCCCTTTAAAACTGATATTTTGAACTGATATTAATTTGATCAGTTTTACAGGAAAGTTTACTAACATTTGCTAACATTAGCTGCTGTGAGCTAGCCACTGGTTAAACTAGTCAGTGGTAAAACTATAGGGAAATGAGTCTCAAGAAGATTTAATGTGCCTTGTGTTTTTAATTACATTGTCTTTGAATCAATATATACCTATGTACATCTACAAGAATCAGACAAAGAATTAAATCCCAGCTTTCATCCCATTGATAACCAGAGCTTTTCTCTTACCTTTAGCAGGATTTACACTGATCCCAGACTTGTAGAGATTCTCCTCATCGCTCCAGTCCTTGTTTCTTTGAACAGTTCGGAGTCCATTCAGCAGCACTAGTCCCATGCAGAGACATAACAGTAAGGCCTTGGAGCCTCTAGTCCTCAGCCTGACATGTAAGGCCCTTGCGCCAGCAGCCACCAGTAAACAAAAGCCTATACTGGGAATGTACAGTACCCTCTCTGCAATTACAAAACCTACATAAAAGAACAGGTTGGTGGCTGGGATGAAAGGCAATGACAGGATGCTTAATGAAAATAGTACAAGGTTTTCTGTAGGGGGTAGGGATGTCTGTGGAGGGCAGTGGTGAAGTCCAGCTGACCCGTTCATGGTGGTCTTTGTCGGCCACTGGTCTGTGTTATGGTTTGTGTCAGGAGCATGGAAACCATTCCCATTAATAACTGACTTCCCATTAGTGACATGGGCTTTCCCATTGGCCTCCTTGACTTTGGAGGAGTGACCCCGAAGGCCAAACAAAGCCAGAAGGAAAAATCCACCATAGAAGGCAACGGTGTGAAGATTCCTCCAGTCAGCAAAGGATCTGACCAAGGGCACGGCATCCATGGACCAATCAAAACTGAGCCTGTCGGGGCAAAGCAGGAGCCAGGCGTTGGCAGCGGGCAGGTGGAGGAACGTTAACGTTCGCGTGAGGAAATGTGCCGAGTCAGCTGCAGGGTTGTCAGAGTTGGAGAAGTTGGGAGGCTTGTTGCCCATCCAGTAGAGACGAGCCGACAGCAGAATCACTCCCCAGGAAGCCAGCATACCAAGACTCAGCAAAACACTGATGTTCCTCTTCTGGAAGTCAGAAGAAGAGAGAGAGACAGAGAAAGAGAGAGAGAGAAAAAAAAACACTTCAGTGAAGCCACAGCATTTTGTCTGCGTTCCAGGGCACCTGATGTTGTTTTCATTTAGAGAGCTATTTTTAATTTCTGTCAAGACTTTTAAGTAGTGGAGCAGAGCAGCAGTGGTCCTGTAAATGCATTATTTTATCTCTGCGGACTGCAAGATATTAAGACACACATTCCTTTCTTTATGATAATGTGCATCAGAATGGGCATTTTGGATTTGATTAATAAATCTGCCTCTGCAAGAGGAAAAAAATATATATATCTCCTTGATTTATCATTTTGCTGCTGTAGCATATAGAAAAGGAAAGTAGAAATCTCTGGAATGTTTTTGATAGCTGTCTGGGGCTTAAACCGCGCTCATGTACAATTATACAATTCTCTGTAACACTGGCATACTTCTCAAAATTAAAATGCACCGCAGCCAGAAACAACACTGCTCCGTTTACATGAAAATAGTAAAATACGACATGTTCAGACTGGTGAAAGACACAGTGGGGTTTGGACAGCTGTGCACTGTAATGGATTGTCACTTTTGGTCAGCAACAATACGACTGTTTGGATCAAGAAATAATCATTTTTAATGGAATATGTCATATTGAAAGTGATGAAAGATGCATTATTTTGAATTTCACTTTTGGTTTGCCAGTAAATTCTTAGATGTCAAGAACGTTTTATAAAGGATAACAAGGGAAAATCCCCAAGTCAAAAGACAATAGAAGAGCAAAATCAACACATTTCCATATGGATGTGAAGTAAGGATTACTTCTTTAATTTTCCATATATAAGTAATCCTCCCTCCCTTCAGTTCTGACCTAGTTGGGGTCAACTTTGAAGTAAATTTGAGGCATGAGGGGCTTTCCTCCTAAGACTTACCTCGTTGCCTGTCAGGGTTTGCAGCAAGTGTGACTTGTAATCAGCTTAGGACTCATTGTGTTGGTATGTAGATGCTGTTTACATCTCATAAGAGCATTAATGCTTTAGCATGATCACCATTAGGTCCACTGTCACGCAACACCTTTCCCCAAACTGTCAGAAGGCAACTGGGCCCTCGCTGCAACTTCAACTGAGTGCTCTCTTTATAAACCTCCCAGTTTAAATAACATAAGCTCAGAATTATGTTAAAACTCCTAATGGCTGCAATGATAGATACTTAATATATAGAAGATGTTCGTGGGTGACTTAAAATAAAAAGGAAAATGTCTTTGATGCAGAAATTTAATTCGGGTACTCTGTGATACTCTCCAGAGCCAAGAGTATAATTCATTTCAGTTGCCTCACTATGAGCTGTGTACATGTCTGCAAGCCTGTAAGTGGCGTTACAGTTGCTAAGACATGACAAGATTGCATGATGACCTGTTGACCTTTGGCTGCTAGCTTTTTAAATTACATTTATTAGTGTCAGTGGGGAGAGGTATGGGAGGGCGTGGACGTTGATACAGATGCACAAGTTTGGTTTCTTGTCTGTCAGATGCTCTGATTTCAGATTCCTTCAATACCACGTTTGGATATGATACTTTCTGAAATCAATTACGGCTTAAATCCAATTTAGTGGTGCCTCTGTTTTTTGGGGTTTTTTTTGCCCAGATTAAGTAAATCTGATTACATTTCTTTTGCTTAACATTGATTAAACTGGAATGTCACATCAGCAAAGACTTATGGACAGAGACAGCCTGGCGCAGCCCTGACCAAAAAAAGTTCTTGTTAATCTGTTCCTCCCAGAGTGAGTTTACCAAGTGGACTAAATACAACATAGCATCATGAGTGATAATCACAGAGATGCTGCTCACTTCCTTTTTTTCTGAGCCCATTTATTCTTTCCAAGCAGCAGTGTAATATGAACTCCACTTGAACCGGTCCCAGGGGAATTAGAGCTATGTGTGTGTGTGTGTGTATGTGCATGCTTGTGTACTGTAAGTGCTGTTTATACTGTGTAGAATCATTACGCAGGACAGGAGACGTTTACATACTCGTGCTGTAGTAGTTGTGTTATCTGTATTGGGCTTAATAGTCAACATCAGAGCTTCTATAACTCACAGTGTTGATCCTGTGAAGCCTGACTTTAGCTTTTCATCTCTGAAGTGAGTTTACACTACTACGGTTATAATTTAGACTCTGTATAATCCACTTTAAATGAATTGCACAATAGGCAGATACAATCTTTTTTAAGAGTCACACAGTGGACAAAGAACACGCTTTCATTCGTCTCATTAATAAACCTGACTACAATATTCCCTCTTTTCAAACCCATGAATAAGCTCATGTGAGCACTTTCAAGAACCATAACAGAAAACACAAGTTATCCATAACAAAGCCATGTTAGGATTAGAGTAAGAGGTTTAGCATCGACTCGCCTGACCCCCATGGCTCCAGTTTAGTTATTGATTTCCCCTGATCTGACATGGAACGGCGTGTTCCTCAGAGGTGGAGGTGGGAAGTTCAGCTAGTTACAGAAAGCCACTTGTCAGAAGTAGGATGGAAAAAGGCCAGTTCAAGCAGCCACCATGAGATATGGTGAGGAGCCCAGAGTGGAAAAAAAATTGGATATTGATCTGAAAGCTGAAAGGTGGTACACAAAGGATAAGAGAGAGTGTCTTTTACACAAAGGGAGGATGGGGAGCGGTGTGCGTATTGATGGATGAGTCCATATTGTCTGTCAAGGGAGGAAACAGTCTGAGAAATCCAATTTTGCTTGGTATCAGAGGATAAGCCAATTCCAGCAAGAGAGCCATTTGTGGTATTTAGGTGAATGAGCTTCATTTTACCCCTCGCTGCCTTGTCTATTTCTAAATCGTTCCTTAATTGACTTCCCGATCAATCACACACAAACACACACACGCTTCAAACTGCAGAGCGGAGGCTGGTTCAGCTTTTCAAATGATGCATGACCATGAATTCACAAACTAAGCAGTAAATAACCGTACCATCTTCAAGCCAACAACAGTTCCACTAAGTCTGCTTTTAGAGGCAACAGGTTGCAGGTTGGTCGTCTGAAGCCGGCAAGCAATGGAAAGAGTGGAAACCAATACGGAAGAAGTCTGGTGTGACCTTTCCTCTCCACTCAGTAAAGTCTTCTGTTTTCCACTGAAAATGGGTCTTCAATGATCTAGTATTACCCTCTTATTCCCCACTCAACTACAGCATCTAATTGCTCTAAAAAGGTCCTTCAACTTCTCTACTTAGCTGTTGATTTATTGATTTTCCAAACAATTCCAGCTTCCATTGTGATTATATGGTAGGAGGAATATTGGCAGGGCGCTATCCTGACTAATACACCCGCCCTGTTAATATCAATTGCTTTGAGCTTTGTGGATTCTCTAACTGTGCATAAATCCATACAGAGAAATGACTTAATACTGACAATGAAATACGACCATCACCATGAAGGCGCCCACGGGTAGGCTATCAATGAATCTGCTCTGGGATTTAAGGTTGGAAAATAGCTAAGCTTAGACAAAGGGAACCGGACAATGCTCAGACCTTAACACAGGTGTAACTGATCACAGTGTGGACGGCAGCACAGCAGCACCACTACGCTTGTGTTCACCACAGAGGAAAAAAAATGCCTCCTCTTCCTGTGCGGAAAAAAGGAAACAAAGTTATATTCCTGATTTCTTTACTTCAACAGGTTGTTTTTCAACCCTCTCCCAAAATGCACCTGAACCTACAGTGGCCGGAGTAACAACAATGATTTCAGGTAAAATATGTACTTCCTCAGCACTTGACGATTGTTGTTGTAGTGGTTACTGTAATAATTAAGTGCTAGCCTCGTATGGAAATCAAACACTCTCCCGTGTTTTATTGATATTTATTGATTATAATTCATCTCTGCACCACTAGATGTCGCCTAACAACAAAACGTAACTATGGGAGGACATGCACTGAATGCTAATCTAACAGTAATACTAAAGCAGTAGACCATACTAAAATGAATATCCTTAAATACTTTATACTAATAGAAAAGGAAAAAATATGTGCAAATTCGCCTTGACCAGTCTTGAATTTCACTGTCACATCATATTTACATCCAAGTTTACCAGTGGGAAAAATCAAGAATGCACCAGCAAAACACAAAACAGGAGAGACAGTAAAGATTTTACTGTTTTAAGCTTTACTGGTGTCTAGACTTAAATTCCTGGCTCCAGCTATGATTGATTGACCTTCATGAAATCGGTGTATATCCATGGAGGATGGCTGGCATAATCCCCAGCCAGCTGTCAAACATAACATCCCGTACACTCCAAGCCTTTGAACCCAACTCTCCTCCACATATCTCCTCCACTTTGGATCCTCATTTGGAAATTCACCGTCAATTGCTGTGGCTTTCCCTCCGCTACTTTTTATTCTCTTTTTACTTTATTATCCACTCTCTTTCTTGAATTAACCCTTCTCCTATTCTCCTCACCTCTCTATTTCCACACACTGACATCCAGCATTAGGCTCCCGAGTCTTTATCTTTTCGCCGTGCTATTCATCATTAGCTCGTATTTTATTAATCCCAGAAGTGTGTGGTCCGCCTGTTGACACTGTAGCTTGCAGAGTGTTTAAACCATGTCTGAAGAAACAGCGGGAAGTGGCTGACTTCATGTGTGCACTGTTAAAAGCTGCTGTGGACTGATGCAAGACGGCAGGGGAATGATCTTCCGGGCTTTCCTTGTTAAAGTCATGTCCAATTTAAACTGCTCGTAATTCTTTGCAACATTCGAGGCTGATCATGCATGGGATTTTTTTCTACTACTTGTTTAAGAAATTTAAATTAAAATCTTGTTACTTGCCAAAAAAATGGTGATTGATTACGGAGGTCTTGGAAAGACGCTCCAGAAGAAAACTTAAAGTGCCAACTTCTTTCAGTTACAGTTGCACTGGGAGCCACAGCAGCCTACTGTGGGGTAATTATTTCTCATTGACATGTGCATGGAAAGGTCTTTGGTCTTTGGACAACACTCATCCAGCCGTGCTCATATTTGCAGCATTACCAACGACATACTAAACTGCGATGAAAGCTACAATGAGGCGTGCAAGCAGTTCGTTTTCCAGCTTTCTAATGTGTTCTCGATTCTGCTGAGTTGGCGCAACTCACCCAAGCCATCAGACAGCAGCATGGCCAGCACTAACTTTGATAGACTGACCTAATTATCCCATAGTTCTGTCCCTGCTGCTGCTGCTGCTGCTGCAGGCACAGGGCCTTGTAGTAAGATGGGTCACAGGTTGACGACTTACACGCTGGACAGCTGATCAAAGCCAGGGGTTTGTCTGTGTTAACTTGACGTTTAAAGAGAGGATCCTGTTTGACTAATGCAGGGACATCAGAATAAAGAGGGGGTTCAACAGAACTCAGGGTTTGTCGGTTCTCTCAGTGACAGGTCAGCCATTGATTGAGCTTTGCTGTACCAATTTTTGGTTACTTCATCAATTTATATGTCATATTGAACTATGAGCAGAACTTCATGCGGGAACCACTGGGGACAGATTTAAATGGCACAATAAGTCTATTCTCCCATGCTACCTACCTCACATAGATCGTTCAATGGTCAACTCATAATACCCTGCTGCACATTCTCTACAGTTTCATGTGTCAAATTAGTGAATCTTGGAGAAACAGATGCATTTCCACCTTTTCAACAACAGCTAAGCTAAAGCGTGTTAGAACTATTAATGCTCAGGTAGCTGTCTGATCTGTCCATGATGCATGAGGTGACGCTTGGGCAAGACATTCATTGGCATCTAGGTTAAATATTTCTGCGGGACTTTTCTGGTCTGGACTAAAACCACATATGGCACTGCTGTGTTTTTTTTTGTTCTGGTTTTTACTCTCCACTGACAATTTTCTGAATGAAACCTTTCCACAGATTGTCTAAAAACTGGCGGCTTTACATTGGCAACATGTGCACAAACTATACTGATGATCACATCTCTAGAGGCGACTCGAAACACTCACATGACCAAATCTCACTGAGAAAAACAAGCGGTTTCAAGTGCAAAAAAAGGTTTTTGCGTGACATCTCATGTTTTGATGTGCTGGAGAGAATGAAGATGCACTGTTTCCGACTTGCCGACATGCACGTGAATGCGAGTTAACTAAAGAGCATCCTGCAGAACTTGCAACAGAGGGCATCATTTCACAGCCGACTGCTTCTGCTACTGGATAATTGGCACAACATTCATCAAGCTGTCAGCTGGTTACCCTGAACTTAATCTGTGGGCCTGCAGCGCTCATTGAGACAAACGAGGACGAGGAGTCTGTAACGCTTTAATTGCAAACTGGTAAGGACACTATCAAATCCCTCCATTGTCCATGTGCCTGCGGTAAAACTGTCATTTTTCATTTTGGCGCTAGGTAGTGACAACAATCCAAAAAGGTGTGGACGATGGAGGATTAGGAAGAAGGATCTAATCCGGTTTTAGTCTTCTTTGAGGAGCTATATTTAATTTGACACCCTTGAGTTAGAGCTTTTCATGCAGGACTGACAGTCATCATCGCTGACATCTTTGTTTTCCGATCAAGTACAGTAAACGCTCAAAATCCTTGCTCTCCATTTAAACAAACCCCTCTAATGAAATCAATCTTGTCTGCCAAGGTTTCGCAGTTTACCTCAGGCAAAGCAGAAAAGGTCTTTGACTTTTTTCATCATGCAGACAAAAGCGAGCCATCTCCCCGGGCCCCGTCTAAAGCCCGGAGCCTCATTCATCAAGCAGTTTGTTTTTGCCGCTGACTTAAAGTGAAAAGAACAAAGACATTACGCTCCTATGATGCTGGGGAAGAACACTCGCTTTGCTTTCGCAATAGACTGCTGCGCTAACACCACACCTTTCCTTTGTCTCCATCCATCACTCTCTAACTCTCCCTCCATCCTACCTTGTCTCATTTGAAATCTCATCTCAGTCTGATTAGGGCGCTAATAGGATGAGAAATGGAGTTCTGGTCGGAGCACAGCTGTCCCCCTGCTAAACTGGAGCTGATTTGCATTTTCTTATTGTTTGTGGCTTCGTGTGGTCAGGTAATATGATGTGGAGGATTTTTCAATTCTTTTTGCTTCATCTTGAAAATAAATGGAAAATTTGGGATGGAAAATAAACATCACGTTGCTTTGTTCTCTACCACGATTGTTTGCAATCTCTCCACCTGCTATCCAGTTCAATAGAAACTGATAGGGTGATAGACGAGAAGCCGATTGGACCAAGGGCACGCTGGGTGAGAATGACTGAGAGTAGATAAAAGAAAGGAAGTGAGAGCATAGTTTCCCTCTCTCTCGTTCATTCTCTCTCTCGATATCCCTCTCCCTTCTGTGTTCCCATGCGTCCCGAGACGTCTGGCTCATAATCGAGGAAATGATTGCCCTCATGCCTGGCCCCGGCACATAACGAGCACCCTGCCAAGATAACCGTGACCGGGGCACCAGAGGAGGGCATTGCCAGAGTGATAAACGAGCCAGATGTGTTGGTGCTGGGGGTGTGTGTGTGTGTGTGTGTGTGTGTGTGCCTGTGCGTGTGGGGGTGTAGGCACCAGGCTGGTACAAGGGATTGCAGCCAGGGCTATTGTGTCTGAGCAGAGAGGTGGAGGGCTGCCACCGATGATAGCCCTGCTCGGCTGCGGGGATAAATACACAGGGAAATGTGATTTTTCATAATGGCTCCTGACAAGCACCGAGGGTGATGAAATCTGCCAGACTCTAATGCAACAGATGGGAGCACGTAGAGCTCCACGTCTTTCAGGTTGTGGTTTCATTTCCAAGGCTTTGTCGCTTAGTGTGTGATTACACAGGCAGAGAAAATCATGAGAATGCCTGACCATAAAACACAATCCCCGCACAGGCCACTGTCACAGTTTGATATTGTTATTTTTCTCTGCTTTACAACATGTTTTGTATACACCTCTCCATCAGCAAATGAGCTACATCCGCTTCCCCGCCTCGTATCGCTCCTCTAATGTGATTTAGCGGCTTTGCCAGACGACCTAGTAACATTTCAAAGACAGGTGTTGTTTTGCATCTGCTAAAGTCTAGCAGTTGTGAAAGCACACGTGTGAGTCATTCCTACTTAGCACTGAGAAGAAGAAGAAGAAGAAGAGGAAGAAGAAGAGAGAGAGAGAGAAAAAAAACATAACTCCCTCTTTCTCAGCTCTCTGATCTTTCTGGGCAGCTCACTTCAAGTCCTTTAATAAGAGTAGTGGGTTATCACTCTGCCAGAAACAACTACTGGAGAAGCTGCCTCACAGGTACGGTAAAGCCTCAGACATTTGTGATGTGTTTTCATTTGGCAGTCTCAAACGCAAAGTTTAAAAAAGACTTTAGTTCGTATACAGCAGGATGAACAATGCAAGGTTATATCTAAAAACCTTGCAACAAACAGAGGTATTTATAGATGTTTCCACAAATTACTATAAAAAGATCTGGTTGCGCACACACACACACACTCACACACACACAAAGCCAGACTGTCCTTGCTCCGTAAATCCAAGGGGACTTTTTATTACGCTAGTTATGCATTTTACGAGGGCCATCATGTTGGCTAAGGAGCTGTTTCTCTAATCAAATGTGGAGTGCCTGTGTGAGCAGGCTTTCCAGTCAAATACTGATTCCCGTAATCAGATGAGTCACTGCACCAAGGTTGTCCTCCTCAAATAACTTTAGCTTGGAGGAGAAAATGGAGTCCTGCAGAGTACTCCTGCAGAGGAAGCATAAGGTGTTTGTGTGTGTGTGCGTGTGTATTCATGTATGTTTGGACAGCTTACACGACAAGTGGGCCAAATCATTTACCAGAGTGGGCTGTGTTATTGTTTTTCTACACATACCTTTATGTCACCTCAGAATGAAAAAAAACAAGTCACCCCGAAAATTGCTTTTCCTGCTCAGCTTCTGTGGCTATGAATGAACACACCGAGATCCTAATCTAGATTTCCTTGCATTAATGTGCATCTATTTACAGTGGCAAATTGAAATTGGTGGCAGCGTTGCGAGGAAGTGGGAAACTTCCCCCCCTGCATACACTTTTCTTCCTATTTGCAGATGACAAATGAGGACGGCTTATTTTCCCCTGCACCAACTGTGTGGTTTGCATGGGCAAACAGCTTTTCTAATTACACTCCTAATGAAAAGCAAACACACACACACCATTTGCACACAAATAAAACCATAAGTACACACACACACAAAAAAAAAATGAATCCACCTCACAGGAACCATTAAGAGCTGGCTGGCTGTGGTTCGCCTCTGAGGTAAGGAAGAGGAAACTGGATATTTAGAGACGCCAAGACGAGAGTGAGCGAACACACACCGGCCCCGGCAGCACGCATTCATTTACCTTTCCCAACAGGAGGAGAAGTGCTTGGTGAAATCGGAGTCTCTGGAACACGAAGAGCTCATAAATAGCCGACACTGCCAGCACCGTCACCCCCTGCTCCTTCCACAGCATGCTGGCTCCTGCACACCACAGGCTTCCAAGCATCCAGCCCCAGCACCAGGCCACCGAGCTGCTCCCACATCTCCCGGTCTCGAAGGCCCCGTGCAGATCCCTGCGAAGTCCACAGTGTCTCGCATAGCAGAGAAGAGACAGCACGAAAAACAAAGCAGCGCCAACGTCCGCCCTCCC
>OMNW01034895.1:11815-25144 GCA_900303245.1 Selene dorsalis | reverse complement strand
CAGGTTTCCACAGCAGTTGTGGAGCCTTACAACTCCATCCTGACCACCCACACCACCCTGGAGCACTCTGACTGTGCCTTCATGGTGGACAATGAGGCCATCTACGACATCTGCCGCAGAAACCTTGACATTGAGAGGCCTACCTACACTAACCTGAACAGGCTCATTGGCCAGATTGTGTCCTCAATCACAGCCTCACTTCGCTTTGATGGAGCCCTGAATGTCGACCTGACAGAGTTCCAGACCAACTTGGTGCCCTACCCTCGTATCCACTTCCCTCTGGCCACCTATGCCCCAGTCATCTCTGCTGAGAAAGCGTACCATGAGCAGCTGTCAGTTGCTGACATCACCAATGCCTGTTTTGAGCCAGCCAATCAGATGGTGAAGTGTGATCCACGTCATGGTAAATACATGGCCTGCTGTCTGCTGTATCGTGGTGATGTGGTGCCCAAAGATGTCAACTCTGCCATCGCAGCTATCAAGACCAAGCGCACCATCCAGTTTGTGGACTGGTGCCCCACAGGCTTCAAGGTTGGCATCAACTATCAGCCTCCCACTGTGGTTCCTGGTGGAGACTTGGCCAAGGTGCAGAGGGCTGTGTGCATGCTGAGCAACACCACAGCCATCGCTGAGGCCTGGGCCCGTCTTGACCACAAGTTTGACCTGATGTATGCCAAGAGGGCCTTTGTCCACTGGTATGTTGGGGAGGGCATGGAAGAGGGAGAGTTCTCAGAGGCCAGAGAAGATATGGCTGCCCTGGAGAAGGATTATGAAGAGGTTGGCACTGACAGCATGGGAGAGGAGGATGAAGAGGGAGAGGAGTATTGAAGTGTCAAACATCATCACACATTCCAAACGTTATCATGAACGTAACACATTCCTAGCAACATTCTGATAACCTGTGGTGGTGATATGTCAGTATTATCAATAAAAAAGTTCTCATGAACCTTTTGAACAAACTCGTAATCATTCTTCAAGCTCTCTAGCATTCACACAAACTAATTTGCATTCAGGACAAAATACTAGGGTAAAATAAAACCATTTACAAAAGAAATTCCAGTTTCTTTGCCTCTTGCCAATTCCCTGCCTTTTTGTGCTCTGTTGATGAGTCAGAAAATACTCAAAGAGCTAGGCTGGTCTCACTCCTGCAGTTACTTCATCGGCCACCAGATGGAGGTAATGTGACCACGTAGTAAAGTTGTGGGAGTTGGTTTAGTCCTCATACTGCAGAGTTCCTAAACAGTCAGACATTACTCATGTGAAACATTTCACAAATAATACATTTATGGGATGAGCTCTTCATGTGATCCGCATTAGTGATATCTCTGATGAGCAACACAGTAAACTTTAAAGTGAAAGATTTAAAATGATAATAGATATGCCTGAATATAAGAAGTATTCACATCTTTAACTTAACCAAAAATATAGTTTAAATTGTTTAAAATGCTCTAAAACAAATAAGTCATGTATTCAAATTGTTCCAAAAGTCCTTAAACAACGCAATATAAAATAATAAAACGCAATTTTAAGATCTCAATAACAGAAAATTGGAGAAGAAATGGATATCAAAGTTCCATCAGACTACAGTTTAGATAAGTAAATTAATTCAGTCCAACAATGTAGATTGGTGATCTTTTGAAACAGCTGAGAAATATCGGTGATTATTTGTTCTACATATCGAGCCTGAATGGTTTGCTATTTGCAGACTCAGGTTTTATAGGTTAAGCCCATGTGTGTGTGTGTTTGTCTGTATTATTATCACAGAGCAACAGGCAGACACACGGGGGGAGGGCGGGTCTGATGACGCTACCAAACACAGGCATTTTCTAGACGCTCTATTTTCTTCTGTTAGTTGACGGTGACGTAGCGTGCGCAGCTTAGACCAGCACGCGCGGCTAACGGGTCCGTCTATTCGCTTGTTTTGCCCGGTGGGGCCAGTCGGTGTTTGACCGTAGAGGTTCACCATAACGGCTCCGTATCCACCGCGGTCCTGTGTCGGGCAGAGAGCAGCGGACAGGCAGACTGAACGGAGGAGGGTGTGAGGCTGTCACGAAGAGAGGGGGAGCGCATACCACAGGCACCGTTACCATAACTAATTCATTGTTGGTCCAAACCCGGTGGACACACGGCTGAACTCACTAATTAGGCCGAAGGATTCAGAGGTAAGTCCGTCACCGTAGCTTCGGCTAGTCGTTAAGTTGTCGCTACATCAAGTAGCCTGTGTAGCAGCTGCACTTTACTGTACATGTCTATAAGTTTGCCTCAAAGGGGAACATTATGTCACCCAAATAACAAATAACAGTAACGGTACCTTTTATGTTGAACAGCTAGCAGCTGTGCGTGCAACTGCATCTGCCCGTGTATGTAAGTTTGTGTAGGCCCACAGTCATGTCAGCAGCAGTTGTCAGATGCCACAACGCTAGAAATAAACATAGCAATAATACTTGTGTGAGCGCATGGCTGCTCCCGAGGGAGCACAGAAAGTTAAGTTTAGTTATTTTGCCTCAGTTTGGAAACTCCCCTCAAACCCCAAAACTGTAGCAGTCCACTAAGAAGATTGGTATGGGCTGAGCATAATGACTCGGGCAGTGGCTATAATGGAACCACTGACTGTGCTGGGGTCTCATCATTTCAAGGGCACTTGATAGTTGCACTTTCAAGAGTTTATGCTATTCATTAATGAATTAAATAGTTACTGTCAACAGCATTTGGTAGGACCTAAATGACATATGCCTGAATCTGTAGCTGATTTAGTATGCAGGAAAAAACAAATAATCTTCTTTTGTGTGTCATAAAATCACTTTTTGTGCTGTAGAATTGAATGTATTTATGTCAAATGCACAGGAAAGATTTTGTTATTTAAATCTAAAACATTTAGCAAATCACAATCACAAATTCAGTCCAAAAAAGTTTATTAGATGGTGATATCTAATTATCATAGTCCACATCATAGTTGCATTTAGTTGTGTGTAATGTCCACTGTTGGCCCACACCTCTGTGCTAATTATTTTTAAGTTATGGCCATAGATGTGAGACTTAGATTAGAGTATTGTTTCTAGCCTAACCCAAAATGGCTCTCAACAATTCATTACTCACAGCTTGTGGGATGCATGATGACTCATGGCTTTTATAACTCATGTATTACTGAGGCAGGGCAATTACAACAAGTAACAGAAGACAACAGCAATGATTTATAGACAGAATTTAATGTTGTCTTGAATTAGTCTAAAAGTTTGGTTGGCATGTGTGCTCCCCAAGTAATCAAATAATAAAGTAACCTCATGATATGTGTTGCAGAGACACAGAGACCGAATATTAGCTCAGTACTCAGGTTGTGCGAGTATGCTGAGAATTACAGGATGTAATTGAAAAATATGTAATAATGGTAAAAGTTGTCCCATGCTAACAGATGCAGCAACACTACAGACAAAAACAGACCCAAAGAGACAAAAAGTCTTACATATGATGTTAAAAATTCCCCAAAAGAAAATAGTATTTTTCCATATCTGCATTTGTCATCACTTTATTGTGCTGGATCTGAAGCGACTATGTTTACAGTATACTTTGTCTGCTCGCCTTGCTGTGTATGGCCGTTCGTCTGCAAATTAATCACAGAGCTATGTCTCTTTTTTTTGTGGACTTACCAAGGTTTTCCAAACTTTTCATAGTCAGAGACGTCACTTTGATGCAGAATGTGTGCATTGAATTGGATTTCATTATATGCCTTACTCTTAAAACCTCATGTATCGTCAGTGTATCTGAGGAGTGACAGGTGGAGACATGGTGGATTACTATAACATCCTGGGAGTGTCCAGAACAGCCTCTCAGGACGACATCAAGAAGGCGTGAGTAGCTGAGATTTTCTTAGGGATATACTGGAAATAAACAATATAGCATCATGATTTCACTTCAGCAGAAAATTTTGTTTCTGAAAATACATACTGAAAACTTCCAGATCATTGTTAGCTTTGAAAAAAATTAAAGCTGCTTCAGAGCGACAGTTTCTTAGTATTATGAGTGGATTTTATGATCTTTAAAACCTACAACAAAAAAAAAGTCACCTAACCCAAAAATGACAAAATACCAAAGTTATACTCTCATTACATTGTAAATAAACCATCCTATTTCCATAAGTAGAGGTTTGAAAACCACTGGCATGAAAAGTAAAGATTTCTTAAAAGAGAAATGGAGTCATGCCATATTTATTCTAAGGTCTTCCATAGGCTACACTCGTTTACTTTATTAAGAGATGGTTTTGTTTGTATATATTTATTTACTTGTGTGCATGAGTCAGTGTGTGTAATGATGTCTGTGTTGGTGTCTTTAGGTACAGGAAACTGGCTCTGAAATGGCATCCTGACAAAAACCCAGACAACAAGGAGGAGGCAGAGAGAAAATTCAAAGAACTTGCAGAGGCTTATGAAATCCTGTCTGACAGTAAGTCGTAACAGTGTCTGTATAACCGTGAGTGTGTCTGTGTATGTGTGTGTGTGTGTGTTTGTGTGCGTGATCACTATTGATGCTGCGAGTCATGAATCTCATTATTTATGATGATGAAGACTAATTTAATCTAATTTATTGTTGGTTTAATGTGTCTTTGTTGAGAAAAAGAGAGACATGCATTGATGAAATTTGATCCCATCATTTAATTTTGTTCCCTTATTCACAGAGAGTAAGCGTGATGCATATGACAGATATGGAAATGACAGAATGGCACACACAGGTAAATAAAAATGTGCTGTTCTGCTATTGAGACACTTATAGTTTGGAAAATCATATAACTAAGGGACACATGAATGAACTGATTTCTATAAGCTAAAGTCTGAGACAGTTGTTGTCAGTTTGTTTTTGTCATTGTCTTCTTTGTTGTCCCCTTGCCCACATGACTCTGGTGACTTCACTTCCCAGGCTCCTCCAGCTCTGACTTTAAATCAGACCTCTCAGGATTCACCTTCACATTCCGCAGCCCAGACGAGGTGTTCAGAGAGTTTTTTGGTGGCCAGGATCCCTTTGCTAATTTCTTCGGTAAGTTATCAAGATCATACTGTGTGTGTGGGGTTCTGTTAGCATTTTTATAACCATTTTTTGGATGTTTAACTTTTATTCATTTATTAAAAAATTGAATGTGTGTGGGTTGGTGATGTGATATATTATGTAAAATTAAGAATATAGTCAAAGTGACTGTTTTTAGTTCCAGTGAATTAGACTCAGGAAAACCGTGAAATCTTATTTTGAAAATCAGCATTTACTATCCATTCAGTTGTGGTCCAGTAATTAGACACTGTCTCTTGAAAGAGAAGATTCCAGTGCTTGACTAAAGTTCAACTTTTAAGAAATCTACTGAGATAAAGTAAGAGACGTATTCATGTCTCTTTCTCTCATTCAGATGACTTCTCATCATTTGGAGGGTCATCCTCGCGCCTTGGCCCCAGTCGATTTTTCTCCTTCCCTTCAACCAAAGGTGAACAGCCACTTACTGTATGAAGAAGCTGCCAGAGCACCTCAAACAGAGTAACAGTCAGCAATTTCAGTGTTTACATCAGTATTCCTTCGTATCATAACAGTGATACAAGTTTTTCATTCTAAATTGCCAGGTAGGTTAATCATTTGGTGGGTAAAAATTTCCACTTTTTGGGACATCTTGCTGTTGGATAAGAACTCAAATCAAACCTTTCTGCAGTGATTCAATTGGAGTCGTACTACAGACTTGGGTACTGTAAAGCGAATCAAATCAAGCTTTTATATTGTCCTCTCTGTTCTTCCCTTCCTTGATCTGCTTCTCCAGTTGATTTTACTTCCTTCTCAACCTTGGGGGGTCTGGATGGGATGGAGAGCATGGGTGGAGGCAACTTCAAATCAGTTTCTACCTCCACTCGCATTGTAAATGGAAAACGCACCACTACCAAGAAGTATGTATTGTCTTTCCTAAAAAAAAAAACAAACAAACTGAGGAAACATTGTATCTAAAGTGAAATATTCAGAGAAAAACATCTGAAACCTGCCAGTGTCGCACAGTTTTATTTTACAGCAGTTTGGACATTTCTCTTGATACAACCACTCTCACTCCAGCTAGTAACATTAGTTTGCAGCATTGGAGTTACAGATTTGAAAAACACTATAAACCCTGTAGCTCGTAATCATGCAGAGGGGGTGAAGGCATTTTGCATGCAAAATATTATATTGAATCCTCAGTCTACAAAGTTTAGCAGTTTGCTTCACTATTTCCTTTCCTCTCTTGTGTTTTAAATGCCAGTTTAATGCTTTACTTCACTTTTTGTCATTTAAATGGAACAGGATAATTAGGATTTTATTTGATTGACTCAATTCAATTTTTACAAACTACAAACTGTGCCTGAATACCTGTGATTTTAGTATAGTACTTACAACATAAAACATTAGCTGTAGACTCCAGGAAATTGTACTGAGGCTTCAAAGTTGAGAAAATAATCCAGAAGCCAATGTAAAAATCAAATTAGCTTTTTGTGGAGGGAACCAGGGTGATGCAAACAATTTATCTGTTTATTTTGTCTTCTCCACAGAATAAAGGAGAACGGGCAGGAAAGAACAGAAATAGAGGAGGATGGGGTGTTAAAAAGTGTCCTCATTAATGGTAAGAACACACACACACACTGAATTTTGTGAGAAAAACATGTCTTATTTGTATAAAACTAAATTTACACATCGTGGGGAATAATATTATTAATTAATGTTATTATGTAACTATTGTTGCTATTGTTTGTTATGTATGTGTGTGCAATGTCACTTCATGTTGCTTGTGTAATGTGCACATACAGACATTTGTTGTTATGTGTGGTGTTCCAGGTGTGGAAGATGAAATGGCCCTTGCTTTAGAGCTAAGCCGACGAGAGGGACAGTCCCATCACTCCCCGCAGAGGCCAGGGATCCAAAACAAAGCACCTGCCAGCCCATTCTCTGCAGCCACACAGCGATCTTTTAGCTCCGCTCCCTTTTACAACTACGGAGAGACTGCGGGAAGTAGCGATGACGATGACGAAGATGACGAAGACCTGCAGATGGCTTTGGCATGCAGCCTGTCAGAATTGGAAGCACAGCAGAGAGCAGCTGCTACTGACTTCATATCAGGTGCTGGGGGTGGGGGCACTGCCATTAGTAGCAAAACTTTTAAGACACAAAATGTTTATGTATCTAGTAACACAAAGGTTTTTACAAAAGAGAAATCTGATGAGGGGCAGTTTCAAAAGGGCTCAGGGCTTGGAGATAAGTGGGAAAAGACAGGAAAGGGAACAAGTGAGCCAGGCTCCTCTCCCGAGTCACCCACAACTTCCAACACTACGCCACAGAGCCAGAGCAGTGAAGAAGAGCTTGAACCTGCCATAAAGAGTAGTGATGGCAGCACAAAAAAGAAAAAGAAGTGTGGATGTATTGTGTGCTGAAGCGGTGTGCATGCATATTTGCAATGCCTTATTCTTACCTCAGTGTTCTGCTTATAGCTGGACTCTAATGTAATGTGATTGCCAGACACTGCATCTGAAGCAGTGGCTCAGCTAAGACAAGGATGACATATAGTCTTAACACCGCTGAAGGAGACAGTGAGTCAGCTTTGACAGGGTCTGTTGATTTTTGAAGGTTTTCTTTGTTGATAGCCGATCCAGACATTTCCACCTATTCTGCCAAAATGAAGGCAAATAGTTAAGTTTTACTTTATGCTTGTGAAGCAATACAGAGTGTTCATGAATAACATATGTACATTTGCCAAATATTTCTGCTCAGTTACTGACAGAAAAGAGTGACAATAAGTTAGAATTTAGATGTATCCAAGCTGCCAGTGGTTTGATTAGATGCTCTCAAAACTTTGTGTGTTTGTTTGTTTGTTTGTGTGTGTGTGTGTGTGTTTTGACACCTTGCCATGGAAATTTCTCATTCATGCCCTTTGGCAAAGGTAGTGTATCAGAGCTGTGGCACTTTGAGCCCAGTCTAAAACAATGGATTAAAATCAAAAGTAGGCCACAGAACTTTCTCCTGTCGCTGTCATCACGACAGAAAAACGAATTAGAGTAACTAACGTAAAGTATGAAATAGTGAAGCTAAGCATACACTCACTTTGTAAATACAAATACATTGTAAATATCAATCAGAACAGGTAACCCAGCTTTTCTATTTTTATGTGTAATGAGGAGCTTGTGCATCAGTACATGTTGTACATGTTGGCCTTAATGAACTTTCATTAGAATGTCATCAGTATTTTTGGTAAGACTGTAGACTGTAGTTTGACAATACTTAATGGAGGCAAATCCTTATGTAGAATGTGTGCAGCATTGTGATCGAATGTAGACAAGTAACCATGCAAGATATTTTATATTTTGATTCCTTTGGTGCCTTTGCACATGTTTTTTTAAGCAAAGCAAATAAAGTTCAGTAGATGAAGTGCCCTAAGGTTTTCTTTCAGCACCAGACCTCCACTAAATATTTCCTCTAATAGAGGAAGATGGTAAACTCTGCAGAAGTGATTGAGTTTGTAAAACTATCTAGCTCGTCTGCCCAAAGTGTGTGTGTGTGTATTAGAGAGCGAGAGACACAGAGAGAGAGAGAGAGAGAGAGAGAGAGAGAGAGAGAGAATGGAGCTGCTGAATGTTAAGTTACCATGGTGCTGCAGGATGAAACCTTAACATGCCTGACTGTAGACTTCTAATGAAATGAAAACAAAATGGCAATTTAGTCGAATCACACACACACACACACACACACACACACACACACACAAACAGAGCTGTTTCAAATGTGATTGTTGCTGTATCAGTGAAGGCTGAAAGTAACAGGAAATCCTCTTGGTGCCAAACACTTAGGTATGAACACATAAAAACAGTAAAATGTAGGAATAAATTGTTGTTGTTTTACTAATGGTCAAAGACCTACCTGTCTTAAGAAGTACTTTACTACAGGCAGTGTCCCGTTTACTTGGTTGTCATACATTTTTCAGTGTGTAAGAGCTATTTTATATTTTGCATGGGTTTTACTTGCATTTTTAAAAGATAACTATAATCACTGGCACAAAATGAGCACAGCATCAGCTTAAAAAAAAAAAAAGATAATAATTTTGGCTCTGAGTGTCCTCTCCAAACTGTTACTTTGTGTGGAGAGGGAATTGGGGAGAAAAAGGGAGATGGGAGATTATATACAATATATCATCCTGTATTATTTGTACGGAATTGAACTGCCAAGTGCTATTGTTCTTTTTTTATTTTCAGATTGTTAAAAGAGAAATAACAAATAAAAACTGAGCTAAAAGAGTTGGCATACTTGATTTTTTTTCAGAATATAGCAGCAACAGTCATGTATATTTCTCCTCTTTTGCACTAATTCCATGATTCACATCAACTATTTAGTATATCATGACTATAGAATGACAATAAAATAAATAAATAACAATAAAGGTATGACACCTGTTCTAAATGACTCCTCCTGTTTCCCTGGAGCAGATGCAGATGAACCATTTTAAAATTATTGTGTGTCATTTAGCACATAATTTATTCTGCTTACGGTAGGTAACATTTTTATCATCCCATATCTTATCAAAACCAACAGGTCTCCACTTACCCACTTGAGAGCTGCCCATGTTTTCTTATTTCTTTGCTGTCTTCCTCTGATTTGCCCTGATCCATTCTGTGTTCTGGTTTCCATATCCAGTCAAACATACATTGGATTTAAATTGGACTTTGTGGTTTTGTCTTACACTTCCTGCTTCCTGTTTCAGACTCAGACTTCGAGGCCTTCACAAGCTAACCTGATTGGCTCATGCTGCTCTGTGCCCTAACGCTGACCTGAGGTAACGAACCAGTGTGAATGTGAGGCACCCTGAAAATACTCCCTTCATACTCTCCTGCCCCTTAAGTAGAGCAGTTTAGATGAAGTGATGCCTAATTGCATTACTAATGAACTGTAACATGTATTTGTGCATCTATTTTTACAGGTCAAAGGTCAGTTCCCTTTGATGCATTTGTCTGTCTCTGCCCATGATCACTGCTACCTGCTGAATGACACTTAAAAACAAGAAAAAAAACCTGTATTTTATATGTATATGTCTGAATATGTGTTCATTGCTCACTGATGAGCAAAAGACTGGAAACTTTGTATTTTTAACCCAAGGAAATAGTTCTAATTATATCTGTATTAAATAATTATATTTTAACTATATTTTAATTAACTTTGTTCTGGGAAAGCAGGTGCAATATACAGTATGTAATTATTGTTAAAAGAGTAGAAAATTACACTGGAAATCAATTATCCCTGGAAATGGAAAAGGATACATAAGGCAAAGGAATGTCCTCTGAAATAAAGCACTTCTGATACACTGAATCAGTCCGTAGTAGTTCATCTTCAAAAAACTTCAAGAGAATAAAATGCCACAAAATCATTTGAGGTAAACAAATAAATACATTTCTACAATGTATTCCACATGGGAGTCATAAGAGGGGAAACACATAGGTAAATACTAAGATGAAATGCTAGTCTGGCCTCAGGTTTGATAGAAGTTGGATGATATGTTTATTTACTGTGAATGAATAAAACATATCAGAGAGAAGATAAATATATTAGAGAAAACAACCTTTTTCGAGTGTACCATTTAACATCTGTCTTTATTAAATATACTATAAAGAGTAGAAAGAAAGAAAGAAAAAGTGCACTCAAGCCTTTTTTGTCTGTTTTTTTTGCTGCATCACATCACAAATTTATTAAGATCAAGTCAAAAATACATTTTTTATAGATATTTTCTATCTGTCTGCTACATGAAATAAACACAATCATCATGGTGAATTATTTACATTAATCACAAGGGTGTCACTGAGAAATACAATAAAAGAACCTTAACAAAGTTACTTTGTATGTGTGTGTGGTTCAAAGTACAGCATCCCTTCCAAAACGACCAGTGCTTAAAGCAAACAATCATGTTGTCAAGGCAAAGATGCAACTCGCAAATAAAAACTTGCTGGAAGTCGACACACACTGGACAGTAGCATACAGTATTCTGGTGGACACACAACACCACACTTGGAATGGAGTTAAATGGGTAGAAACTTGGACAGATGTCTTAGAAGGTTGTGAGGGGTTTTAACATTAATTCAGTCTGCCTTCTCTGACTCTAGGACCACATCTGGATTCACAGCAGCAGTGTATGAATGTTCTCACTATGTAGTTCACCTCTAATGGCCTCATGGTTGTCCAATTAGAAGTTTAAGAGAGCAAAGACACCAATTTGTGCCTTAATGGTGAAAAAATGTTCCTCCTTCATATTTACGACCCTCTCATTTAATGTACGTTTCACATAGTTGATTCCAAAAGTTTTAAAAACCCATAGAATGGGTAAATGGGTAAATACTGCATGCTGAAAACAAGTGTGGTGTGGAGCAAATTCTTATTTACAATGATGGCCAGACATACATGACTGGATTGCATAAAGCATGTCCTTAGGAGCGTGTATGTGTGTTTGTTTGTGTGTTTTTATATTGTCAGCATGTTCTCAGTGTGTATTCAGCTGCTGCGGTTCACTGTGGCAGGGCTTTCAAGATGGCGTTCACCTCCTCTGCTACTGCGGTCAGCGCAAACTCAAACTGGTCCTGAGACGGAAGCGACGAAGTTGGGAGAAAAAATTGAGAGAGGTTGAAGGAGACAGGCAAATGCAGTCAAATCCTACACAGACACTTCCACAAACACACACACACACTGATTGTTGGTACCTTCGTGCGGACCAAGCCAGGTCTCTGGTCCCTGATATGCTCCAGTGCGGCTGCGATGTCGATCTCCTTCACTCCTAATGACAACGACAGGGACAGTAAAAGCATCACTGTCATGGTTTTGGTGCTACAGAAGATAAAGACCTCTCACTTTAAATGCACTTAACATATAAAAAAAACTACATAAAGAAACATCTGCTACCGAATGCATTGTCTGACAGTGCTTCTAAATGACCATCCTCAGCTGTATCATCCCTGAAAAAGTAAAACTCAGAAATTTCAGATGTCTAAAAAAAAAAACACAACAACAAAACAAGAAGGCAAACGAAGAATCCTTAATTATGTAATTCAAAAGACAAATCTCTCTCATCTGTAATGTAAGAGTAATTCATATCATGACACTTTTCCAGCTGACTTACTCCTCTACCAATGCATGATATGCTATAACTAATGTTTAATTATGAGAATGTCCTGTGAGCAGAACTATTGTAGCTGCTGCTTCTACAGTTACCCACAATAGCTTACAGTTTGATTTTGCTAATATCAGATAATCTATCAAAATGTTATGGTTGTGAATAACATCCTGTGTACACATCTGTAAGGTGCGTGTGTATTTAAATGTATCTGTGCTCACCTTTGGCCATGCGGTTCAGCACCATGTCAATGAGGATGTATGTGCCAGTCCTGCTAGTACCATCACTGTGGGAGTGGCAGAGACATGTCAGGAAACTGTCAAAGCACACGTGACCTCCTACTGCTTAACTTCAAACCACTCTCCAAACATAAAGCATGTTTTTGTGAAAATGCTGATGTTTCTGTGACCTGTTAGAATGTCTGTCTGTTTTTTTTACCTGCAGTGAACGATGATTGGGCAGGAACGACCTCTGTAGCATTTATTCACCTTTCTGAAAAGCAAGGGAACAAGGGAAAGTAGAGAAAAAAGCACGCCTAAATGCACACGGCAAAGAATTAAAAGGTTTCTTAAACTACTTATTATAGGTTGTGGATAAATTAAAAACAATGGGACAAAAGGAGTGACTGAATAGTAAGCTGGAGGACAAGGAAGACGTATGTAAATGTCAGATGAAGACAATGAGATTAGGAAGGAGGGAAAGGGCAGAACAAATAAAAACTGCAAGAGGCTGTGGAGGACAGTGAGATGAGAAAACAGGAAAGAAAACGTGAAGAGAAAAGCCAGAGATTCACTGTCCCTCTTGCAGTAGCCAGTCACACCTGCCAATGCTCATTTTTGTGACTATGCAACTGGAGCCAGAGTACTAGCTGCAAACCACAAAAATGACACTGGGAGATGTTAAAATACAAACCTATCAACCTGCACGCTAGAAGAGAGGGAGAGAGCACACTGAGATGATGGATAAGGCATGAGATGAAAAGTGTGGATGCCTTATTTGATTAAACACAAAGCAAAATGAGGGGAGGGAAAGATGGGAAACAAGATGGAAGTAAGGAGGACCATCATGCGGATTCAAACCCACTCACCCACCACTGAGTCACCCACTGCATCCTAACTACCTGTTTAATCCAGTTTGTGTTTACCAATGACTGAATATTTTGCTACTGGCTGAACTGATGTGCAGATGTGGAGATTGTGTGTGTG
>OMNW01034895.1:0-10522 GCA_900303245.1 Selene dorsalis | reverse complement strand
TTATGTTATATATATATATACATCCTCTGGATATATGAAGATATAACTTTATAACATATACAAAAAAAAAAACAATAGTAAAATGTACATATGCTGAAAATTTTGATATAATGATTTTTCATATGGTAAAGGGTGTCATGAGAATTTATGTTAAATATATATTTAATTTATGTATACAAGTCAGTTTTGACATGTATTTATATTCTGGGAAACTGTCCTCAGACTTTTGGAGCCCACTATTTATAATATCAACATATATTGACAGGCTTTGAAAGAGATACATATTTATATAACATATGTCTGCAAAATCAGCAAACCTATATAAACACATGAGTAAGATATACAGTGGGTTTCCCCTTCACTTGATTAAATGTAAATTAATTTATAACCTTTTTATGATGACATTATTTCTGGATTTTTAGTTTTTCTGCTCTCTCTGTTCAAATAAACTTACCATAAAAAGTACAGATCGTCCATCTCTTTGTGGGGGAGCAATTTTACAAAATCAGCAGGGGATCAAATACTTATTTTCCCCACTGTATACGTCAACATACAGAATTGTTACTGTTTCTATGGGGTTACATGTACATATGTGCTTTTACTTTATGTATCTACAAGTTTATGTACATATATGTCATTATAGAAATTTGTATATTAAGGTTGCATTTGGGTAGACAGAAACAAAAACACACAAACACACACATACATTCTGCGGCTGCTACATTTTACTAAAATCTGTGACATCTAGCAGTCGTCCTGCTGGACTGAGCTGGACTAGCTCAGCAGCTTCGATGGTTTTATTACTTCAGAATGGAAAACAAACTCAGTTAACTGTGAGAACGTGAGAGAGCGAGGGAGGAAAAGGAAAGACTGTACTGACCTGCCAGAAATCAGCAACAGTGTGGGGCAGAGGTCCCTGTGTGGCAATATAAGCTGGTTGGCGAGGGTCATGATCAGACTGTTGATTAGAGAAACAGCAGAGTCTCTTAAGGTTTTGTAGTGTATTAGATATGAAACAAACAAAAGAATGGCTTTTTGTTTACATTTTCATATTGGATTGGATGATAATTCACCATATAGCAAACCACTAATGTTGGAAGAGGTTCTTACAATGATGCTAGCATTGATGTAATCTTGTTTATTGGGGTTTACTTCAGTCTTCAGCTTCACTCGAGTGTGATCATCTGGAAAAGAAAACAGCTGTTGATTACTCATTATGTTCTCTACTTTTTACCCTTGGTGTTTACAATGCAGTTCAACTCCATGAGAATGTGTGAAAACCACATGATACCGAACCTGTTTGCGTACAAACTATAACAGGGTTACTGATATGTCAGAGATGTGTAACACACTGACAGATGATGATCAGAGAGACACATTGTTGAACTAACAGGGGAGGGACTCAGCATGTCTGTTTTTCTCCATGCTGCTTGGGACTTGAGCCACAGCGACTGAGCTGGGTTCAGCCTGGTAAGAGCACAAAGCCTCCCACTCCTTCTGAAGGCGGTCCTTGTTGCGCAGGTGATCCTCCATATATGCCTGTAGGTCAGATGCCACACCGGAACATTAACAATTGCTCAACATAAACTAGGAGGATTTTAATTGCAGGAGAATCACTCACCAGTATCATATGACCAGTAGAGATGTCCATGTTAGACTGGGCCGGCTCTTCACTCCAGGACGGGGTGGAGCTGTGGGTGGACGATGGGCTGTGCTGGGGGCCGTCACTGAACTGGGAGGAAACGCTGCTCACACGGGACGTGTCTGTACCCCGTCGACCACCTGCGCCCGTGACTATTGCGGACCCCGCCATGCTGCCGCTCACCCCACCCACACACTCTTGGCGACACAGGGAGGATTTGGATGCCATGTGCTGCCGACAAAGCTCCTGAATCAACAGTAGGGAATGAATTGATTTATTAGAGCATCACCATCAACACTGATAACTAACTGAATAAATGGTAAATGTCAATATCGTTCCTGACTGTAACCCAGGCAACCACTAATCCTATGTATGAGAAAGTCCTTCACAACACTACCAAATGTGTAAAGCAGTAAGATGTTCAGTAAACAGTATGAACATGTATGTGAGATGTTGCAGTGTTAACTAGTTTAAACTTTTGTTACATAAAATGTCTTCATCAGTCTTGAGTGTCTATATTGGCCCCACCTGGTAGTCAAAGTGTGTTTCTGCTCCTCCCTCTGGCCCCAGACCAAGCTTGCCATTGGCCACTTGTTGAGCATAGTGTCTGAGACAAGCTACAGCCATGGCCAATACCAGCACACCTCCTACAACTGCCATGGAAACAAGGGTGATAACTGTCCCACTGGAGCCCTGGGAAACCCTGGTTACCTGGGGGCGACCCCGTGCATCTGTCCTCTGGGGAAAAAAAACAATAACAAAGAGTGGTGAACAAGACGTGGGGCAAAGACAACAAATAGCATCAAGCTGTGCCGCCCCAGGGAACCTGCCCTCACCGCTGGAATACAAAGGTCATTCTTTTCATCCCAACAAGAAATGTGTTTCTCTACAGCTGCACATGACGACAGGGTGTGCTCAGTGAGCAGATGAGGTCTAAAAGGGCAAGGTGATATGATGCGGGCCGACAGCACAGGTGGGTGGAGATCAGTGCACCACCACACAGGTCGAAGCCAAACGCTGATGCTTTAAGTTTTAATGGGTTCCAGGAAGTCATTACACCTCTTCCTCATGTTTTTTTTTCTCTTCCCAATACAATTACACAGCATGTGTTCACTCCCTTTTCTCCTCATGCATGTACACAGACACACGTTGTATCATGACACTCCACTTCACTTCGCAGACAATTGAGGTAAACAAAATAACCAAATAATAGAGGGGTGTAACTACAGTGGATTTCGATTTGTCCAATTACCACAAAATGTCCTTTATGAAAGTATTTATATTTTGTCTAAAGCGCAAAATTGTTGTCATTAAAATGATACATAGCATAGGATATTAAATATAGCTTTGGTGTTTTCATTCATCACCAAATATCACACCTTCAACAGCTTCTTCCATTAATTGGGACAATTTTTGGGACATTTCTATTATGCAACCATTTAGTTATTTTTTTAAATAATAAATTAACAACACCATTGAAACTTCACTATCTGGTGATTTAAAACATTACATTGGCAGCATACACACATGCGTCGTTGATGTATTGCTAGGATGATTATAATAAAGCAATTCAAGTGATGTGTGTGTGTGTGTGTTCTCCTGATATTCATTGTAAATGGGCATTTTGTTATTAATCCATTACACACGAAATGTCAGTTTCAGGCGACGAGTCAGAGGCCTGGAATAAAGCTGCTGGTCTGAATAAGAGGAAACAATGAGGTTAATGACACCTGTGACTGTTGCCATAGCACCTGGGATTAGAAAGCCACAGCAGAGGGGAGGGGGTTGTGGGAGATGGAGCTCCATAGCAACAAGTGAAATGCTGGTTGTCAGGAGGTGTCGCCTTACTGATTTGCTCTGGCCCCTTGCCCTCCAGGTGGCACACAACACTCACAGGGATTTATGTGAACAACATGGAAAACCAGCTTTATAGCTATAGCTGTGGCCAGTTCTCTAACATCAGTGCACCTGCGCTTACAGTGTCAATTTTCTTTCTTTCTTTCTTTCTTTCTTTCTTTCTTTCTTTCTTTCTTTCTTTCTTTCTTTCTTTCTTTCTTTCTTTCTTTCTTTCTTTCTTTCACACAAACTGAACCAGTTGTCTGAAGTTACCAATCAGTAGGTGGGAGACTACATTTGGCATCACCAAGTCTGATCATATGATATAAATCCAGAGATGAATGATTAAAGTGGAAACGTTAAAGAATAAAGAGCAATCGTTATATCTCTGTTGCCTTGACAACTGCACCATAGACTGCTGATAGGATCAGCTACTAGGGACATTTTCCTCATAGGCAGTGTAGGCTAAGTGTGGGTGTGTGTGTGTGTGTGTGTGTGGCCTGTACCTCTCCCACGCCAGTCTGTACAATCTTCAGGCCTGTCTGAGACTCCAGAAAGTTCTTCTCAGATACTGCTGGGTTGAAAAAAAACAACAACAAACATTTTGTTGTTTGATGTGAGGAAAAAAAAACTTTGGTGAAATTTGAGTAAGTGATGGAATAATGTGCCCAATAATGTTCATGTTTGAGTGTATGTGTGGGTAGTTAAGTGTGAATGTGCGTGTGTGTGTGCATGCATGCATGTATGTGTGTTTTGAGCTTCACCAGCTTTAGCAGCCACCTCTGCAGCCGTCATGCTGTGCTCATTCTGCCGGATACGGAACGTCAGTGCAGGACCTACCACACTGGAAACACAGACACATTTGATATTTCAAAATTGTTACACAAAAAGTAAAGTAAAGGTATATTTAGTCACGCAGTGACACACAACAAAGGTGGTGTTACCTGATGTTGATGAAACTGCTGGTTGTCAAGTGGATCTTATCAGCCAGTAGCTCCAACAGCTTCACACCATCATTCAGACTCAATGGCCTGGGGAAGAAGAAAAGTAAAGTAAAAATCATCATCCTCCATGTACTATGATTGCGATATCATTATTATTATTATTTGCAGTGATTCACCCATTTACAATTCACAGTTAAAGCAGTGTACAACAAACAGAAAAGGTGAGAACTTAATTTGTTTGAGTTCTCACCTCTGGTTGGTGACAATGTACCCATACTCCTCCTTAGCCCCCACACCCTCAACCAGTGGTGGTCCCTGCTCTTTTAAGCCTTGTCCAATCTCTTCAGGAGCAGCCTGAGAAGGCTGGGTGGCAGGGGAGGGAGGGCCAGCACTCTTGGCTGGAGAAGTAGCTGGGGCTGAGGCAGAGGATGGAGCAGGAGGGGCATCAGAGGGAACAGGAACAGGCTTCTGCGGCTTATTAGACACACTGTCTGTTTTTAACAGCTGCATCTATGGGGGGGAACGAGGACTTGTTTATGAAAAACGTGCATGATTACGATTTGTTGCCACTGCTAATGATAGATGCTGACATGACATACCTCCTTGAGGGCGAAGACATCTTTCCCAACAGGATCTTTGTCAAGAGAGACAAACTGCTGTTGTTAGACTAATACTACATTAAAACACAATTCAGTTTTTATGAACAGCCTGGGGACAGTACCTGTTTTGTCTTGGGCCTGCAGCAGCTGCAGTATGAGGGCTAAATTGTAGAGCTGCTCTTGGCTGAGCTCTCTGGGGTCAACTCCATGTCTCTGCATGACTCCTGACATCCTCTGGAGCAAGCCATCTAGCACAGGACAACACAGTTGCTACTGTCAAGGTAAGAAACTATCAAGATGTGTTGGATATCGTGCAAATTTAGTGTTCGGCTTGTTTTGCACTGCATCTCTATCTTTAGGGCATGATGTGAATTAAGTGTAAATAAGTTATTTTGCTCACCATTGGTTTCAGATGTGCTGAAGTCCTGAGGAACCTTCTCTTTTTGCACCATTTGCTGTCTAGCTGGACCAAGTCTCTCCTCTAGGGTGTAGCCTTCCATATAGTCCATTGGTATGTCCACTTCCAAGTCATACTCATAGTTGGGTAGTAGTTCTGGTCAATGCATAACAGTTTAATTTAGAGAATTATGTGTTTGTAATGTACTGTATGATGTGTATTATGGGCTTTATTTAGGTTGAAAATCTTTTACCTGCAAGAGCCATGGAAGCAGCTCCTCTGTGGCGATGTGAGGGCTGAGCAGATGCAAGGTAGAGAGACAAGGCTTCCTGGATCAGCTGTCTGTCACGCTCTCGCTCTTGCTCTCGCTCTCGCTCTCGCTCTCGCTCTCGCTCTCGCTCTCGCTCTCGCTCTCGCTCTCGCTCTCGCTCTCGCTGAATGGCCTGGGACCTCAAAGGGGGGCGGGCATAGCCTGCCCCTATGAGAGGTCTTTCCACTTCGTCTTGGTACCTATGCTGTGATTGGGAGCTGTATTACACTGTTGCTTGTCATCTGAGATCTAGACTGGAATGTGCTATTGTGAGCTTTGACTGTTGTGTTTGACTTTTTAACTGCTGAAACCACACATGTGCAGCATTTTTTTTAATTACACACACCTGCTTTCGTGGAATCAGGATGTGTGTGTTTGTATACCTGGTGGTATGTGTATGGGTCCATGGATGCTGTCTGCAAGGGCAACTTGAAGAGGCGAAAGGGGCCGTGTTGTTTAGACCTGGTAACCAGGACAGAGGCAGAGACAAGATTGGAAAGGATATAGAAAAGGCAAAAGGGCAGTGAAATAAAAGGAGGTAATTGGAGATCACTTACTGGGGTGGGTGAGAAGAGGAGGAAGAGGAGGAAGAGGAGTTTGGCTTAGAGGGATGGGTGGTATGGGGAACTCTTTTCAGCTCCTTTGATAAGATATACTGGGTGATGTCATCCTGCCATGAAAGCCCTGCACGCACACACACGCACACACACACACACACACACACACACACACACAAATTAAAGAAAACCACAGAGGCAGGGAATGAATGTGCAAGACTGAGGTCTACAGGCTACTGTTTCTAATAATCTGTGCGTGCCATTTCAAATAGGCGTTGTCTTCAAGTACCCGTGTGATTGTATGGCCTCTAGTTAACGTGATCAAATATCTGCAAAAATAATATTTTGGCATCATCGCCAGCTGTACTTAGTGATTTTGTGCTAGTCAGGAAATGCTAGCATCCTAATCTATTTTTAATGTTTGAAAATGAACACTATTAATAACTGTCATGTTAAATCTTACCTTGTAGCATAAGCTGTTTGAGGACTTCCCGCATCCTCTTGCGAACAGGAGCTGACACCTGGTACCGGACCTGGTCCTGCTTATAGCTGAGACACCGACCAAACAGCCCATCTGAAATAAACACACACGCATGCACAGCTGTTAACATTTTAGACCTTTATTTGTCAGTCTCATGATGTGAACATGTGGCAGGAAAAAAAAGCACAGGTCTACATTGTGAAAATGAATGAGTAGGTATTTCCACTTTTTGGATTTTTGCATGCTGTCCCTCCTATCACCCCGTCCTGGCTTACTGAGACACTTGAAATAAACATTATTTATGTAACTATCAGACTGTTTTCCAGTCAGAAATGTCTGCTGTAAACAGGGCTCTTAGGAGCTGCAGTGCAGAACAGCAAATACACAGCAGCATTTAACAGTGTGGACCAACAAACAGAACAATATTACAGTGTATTTTAACTGACCTCTGAAACTATATTGCTCAGAGACAATGCCCTTGAGGTTTTTGTAATAACCTGTAATTCTTCTGGTAGCCCACGCAACATGAACCCACAGCAGTGAGTCATAGTTTTGAAGTTCACTCTGCACACTTTCCTGTGCTTGTCATAGTCCTTTGGTCGAGGTTGTCAGTGAGCTGTTGAAAATTGTCCTTTTGAAAGTCGCTCGCCTGCAGGCAGCCTCATGGCAACGGAAACAATATCAGCATTTTAGCACCTGTACTCTTTCATAATCGTACATGAAACATTTTATTGAACATTTCATGAACACATGCTTTAGCTCTTTACTTTGCTGCATTGTGGTGCAGAAGTGGACACCCTCTCTAAATCATAAATTAATGATTATCATAGAATAATTAGTTTGGGCATAAGCCTCAGTGAAAACTGGCAGGAAGCAGGGGATTAATCTATTCATATGCTGGAGAGCTGCTGATCCACTCTGTGCTCTGCTGCATCTGCATCTGATACACTTGCTTCAGGAGGGGAGAACCACCCATCACAAACTATTTGTTGTTCTAGTGTATGTGTAACTTTACTAGAGTAAGAATTTCTGGTAGCAGGTTTCTTATCCTCAACTCACAGGGAGTTGAAGGTGAAGAGAGACTGTCAGACGGCTAGGAGAAAAGGAATAGAATGTATTATCTGGCGCAATGATGAGTCACCACGGTCTTTATCATACAACACAACCAGCTACAGTGAGAAGGTGAATTGTTACACTGAAGAGATTAAAGAGGATCAATGTGTGAGACAAAGTTTATATGAAACATTTGTCTTATTTGCTTACAGCTACTGGGTGTACTGAAGAAGAAATACAAAACCATGATTTTATATTATTTTTATTTTGCATATCTACCTCCCTCTAGATGGGTGTGTATGCAGTACAGCAAATGTCTGAGGGGTTCAAGTATAACACCGTAGTAACACAGAAATCTTGAGATGCTGAAAGAGTCCATTCATACTTCCCCTGATCATATTACAAATATACAGACATGATACAAGATATCGTACCCCACGTATTGCTCTGGTGAAACAGAATAGCCCTGTAATTCCTCGTGGTGACAGCAGCGAGACGAGGGACATGAGGAGGAGGAATAGAAGATGAATCGGGAGAACACAGGAAGCTGCATGGTTTGATTGGATTGGGACTATTTCTGGAGCTTGAGTTATTTCTGTGAATGTCACTGTGTGCAGGGAACATTACATTTAATGCTGTAAAAAGGAATCTGTTAAATCGAGGATAAATGTGAAGTTTGGCTCAAATGTCATGATTTCAAAGAATCTAAATAAATAACAGCCATGATATAGTCACCATCAAGTCATGAAATCACTCTAGGGATAAAGTGATAGATGGTTTGAATCAAATTGATTTCCACTAATACCAACATCAACTTTAACGTGAAAACACTGTTTCGAAAACAGTTCTGCAATTTATTTCTTTACCTTGATAAAACTGCTCTTAGCATTACGCCAAGCGCTTGATTCAAACTGGACGGTTAAAAAAAGATCAAAAATGATCTTTGTCAAAACATGGCACCTCCATGGCAACCCGCCCTCCATGCAGCCGACAGTTCAGTCAGAGATATAGCTGAGCCTCTGACCTCAAGTTGAGGTGAGGAGCAGGATACAGAGGTGTGCTCGCCTTTTAAACTCTGCATCACCAGACTTTGAAATAAATATTTCAAACTTGTAGTCTTCAGTCCAGACAGATGCTGACTCAGATCAGAGCCTCAAGTAGCAACATGGGTGAGAAGATCAGGGTGCAACATCTATGAACACAGAACTCAAGTGACAATGTATGACCTTGCTCTGGTTACTACATGCCACAAATGGTAACAATCTGTGTAGACCTACTGAGAAGATACCCAGAGAAATATAAACATGACCTTAGGCACATGTTCCATTTGACTTTATGAAGCAATAGAGCACTGGTATATATCACAACATCTTTGATGCCAAATATATCAAATAACAAATAAATTCACACATTTAAAAACTCAAAATGTAGGCTATGTTATCATTGGAGGAAATTATGTTTATTCTGTTAAGACTTCAGAGAAGTCTGAATATTTTTCTGTTGATTTTACTTTGTTTTTGCAAACACCCTCTTGACCTCTTGATCTAAACTCATCACAGCAGCTGTGTGTTCTGCTGAAGGTGTTAGTCACTGTCAGACCTGTTGAGACTGTGCTGCCTATGCACCTGTGCTGATATTTTTCTCCAAATACCATAAAAAAAAATTGACCACAGCTAATTTGGAGCTTTTTGGAGGAGCGACAGTGCTGGAGAGACAGACGGACCAACATTTCATTACAACCAATCAGAGAAAAGATCTTCAAGTCATTATGGAGATTTTTTTCTCTCGTGTTCCATCCTCAGACACACAGATGTGATTAAGTCTGGCCCTGTACCTACTCCTGAAGCTTTAACTACACCAATCCATTTTGTATTCTGTCCAGTGGCTGAGCGTGTGTGCGTGTGTGTGCGTGTGAGCATAAGTGCAATTTCCACAGAGAAGTGCGTAAGTGTGTGTCAGTGACTCATCACTGTATTAGCACAACAACTGTGGGGGTGTCGACCTCACGGTGATGTCAGTGTTGCCATGGAGACAGTGGAGCTGAGGAGGGGCTTAGATAAAGATGAGGAAAGAAAGGGGGAAAGTGAGGGAGAGAGATAGACATATGGGGCTGAGAGAGGAAAAATCCTTGACTTGCGTTTGTATATTTTTATAGACAACCTTTGTGCCAGCATGCTTCCAGTGACATCCTGTGTGTGTGAGCGTCTCGTGTGTGTGTATATGTGTGTGTGTGTGTGTGTGTGAGTGATGTCATACATCATGTCATCACATCAGGCTTCCTCATCGCTGCTGCAGCCGCCACCACCACCATCATCACCACCATCATCATCACCGCTGCTGCTGCTGCCGCCGAGCATGATGGGACGGCTGCGTTTTTATGGTGTTGAGTCAAAAACCCAGGACTCAGCATGGGGTAGCGTAGTACATGTTTGTGTGTGTGTGTGTGTGTGTGTGTGTGTGTTTGTATACACACTGTGGCCCTAGACGGAGTGATGCGGAGTCTGTCTCGTTCTCTCGTCTCGCTGACACACACACACACACACACACACACACACACACTTTTGTGGGATTTCCCGAGCTGCCATCCCACCCCTGTAGTGCTGTAGTGTACACCGCTCTGAGGAGGAGGAGGGAGGGAGAGGGAGGGAGAGAGAGGGGGGAGACAGAGAGAGAGAGAGAGAGACATGGGAAATGAAAGAAGGG
>OMNW01034892.1:15511-25840 GCA_900303245.1 Selene dorsalis | reverse complement strand
GTGGGGTGGGGGTCGGGGGTATGTATGAACAGATATTACCACAATAAAACTGCCCATGGCAACCCGACAATGACGCAACGGCCACTACTACCATAGTAACCGGAGAACAGAAGTGTTGACTTTGACAGTTGACTGTAGCCACTTTTGCCATCTGTTCCTGTGTGGGCAAGGTTGTCTGTTTGTTGCGAAGGTTTGTTCATATTTGTGTGTGTATGAGGGGGAGCCATGTGAATGCATGACATTTCAATTGAGGGCGTTTAAGTGAGCAGAGCCCTGTTTTCAACTTTGTAAAAGCTGATTTTGTCATGTTTCTCAATGATTTGCCCTCCCTCCCCCAGAGTTTCTCCCATCTTTTAATCTGCCGTACTCTGTAAATCCAGTCTTTTGCAGCCATGTCTGCTTTTTCCGTCTCTTCATCTGCTCTAGTGTCCTCCCCTCCTTGTGTTGTTTATTGCTGTATGCATCTCTACATGATTATATATCTATCTGTTGGAAGACTTTGTCTTTTCTAATCATCCCTCTTCAATTATTTTGATCTCATCCTGCCCTATCAAGTCTCTCTCTCTCGTTCTGTTTTTATTAATATCACCATCTGTCTGTCTGGAATCGCACTCCTCTCTCTGATCTGATGACTTAACTCCTACTCCCACATAGCCTTGATTGGATGGGCTAATGGCACAGCGGCAGTGGACAGCCAGCTGAGATGATGAGATGTAGAGGAGCTGTGTGGCACCGTGGCTTGTTATTCATCATCACATGAAGTTGTGTGTTGTCGATTCGCCTGGTGTCTGGAAAAACCCGCACCACCTCTACACACTGACTGTCATCTGCCAAATCTAACCTCCCTAGAGATGTCATGAGATCTGCCTCCGGCCCATAACCTGCCGTGCCTTTTCTTTCCTCCACACTCAGCCTTTGTGTTTGCACGTTTCTCCCCTGGCTGCATAGTACTGTCGGTCTCTGTGGGACGTTGAGAGATGTGATTTGACAGATGTTCATTTCTCTGTCAACATGACGTCACACGTTCAGGCAGAGCAGGAGTTTGTGTGTGCTTAGTTTGTGCTTATGTGGGGTGGGGGTGTGTATTAGAGAGACAGAGAGAGGGCATATAGCACCCATATCATTATAGAGCCTTTTGCTGTCCAGATGCATATAATACCCCGACTCCTGCTTTTAAATCCTCTAATGTATTCTAATGTACTCTAATGTATTCTGATGCAGCACTGGGGCATGGCCGTGTTTTAATAGAGTTTCTGATAGAGACGGCCTCCAGCATGCACACATCTTCCTGTTTTCCTCTCTCCGCCTCTATCTCGGCCTTTTCTTCCGGCTCCCTTCTCTTTTCTCTCTCTCTATTGTCCACAACTTTATCTCATTTGAAGATATGACCAGGCTGCTTTGGCCCCCTCTCTCTGATCCTTGGCTGGGGACGCAGAATAGTTGCTTTCGCAGCAATCAAAGAAAACAAAGAGGAACTTAAGTGATGCTCTCATTATTTAATCATGAGCAGGCTTTTTATTCTCTCCAGTACTGTTTAGTCCCTTTCGTGTAAAAAATTATTGGAGTAAGCATTATCTGGATGGAGGAAAGATTGTACAAGCACAACATCATACACACACACACACACACACACACACACACACACACATTGTCATCATTGCACACCATTACAAAGCCTTTTAGGGCATGATCATACCTCTACCTCTCTACTGATCTCTCAGTTTGGGACCAGTTAGGCTCAATAGAAACTGCTGAATCTAAGGAGTTTCTCCCATTAGTAGCAGTCAAGTGGCATGATATCATAGACAATGGTGTTTTTTCTCACAATTTGAAATGATGAAGAATGCTTAATATTAATAACTGGAAAATATGAATATACAGTGAAAGGTTACTTCTGCAGTGTCATACAGTAGCAGTAGTCTGCTTTAGTAAAACCTTCCATGACCTCCACAGAGTCATGCTGACACGTGAAAGAACATCGTTCAGTCTGTGGACAGGTCCTGACATTATAAGAGAAAGTGAGCTCTTTGAGACAGAGTTCAGGTTGGATTTAAATATGTTTTTGTTTTGTTCTTGCTTTAAGATTCTTCTGTATTGCTGAAGTAATTGTTTCTTAAATATCTGTGGAATCATATTTGGTTTTTCCTCCTATTTCTTTTGCAACTTAAGCTTGACTGAGAATGTGATAGCCTGTCTGTTATTGTCTTGCATTGCTCCCGGTGTTTCTGAACTCTCACATGCTGCCACAGATGTATCCTCTCCTTATGCTGTAATCCAAGCAGCAGGATATGGAAAATAGCTGGATTTTTTTCTACAAAGAAGACTCAGGCAGTTATACTTTTCGTCATAGTTGCCACTTTAATGTTCATCCATATGAAGTCATTGCCATGGAAACACATGAGCTATTTCAGTTTCATGCACAAAATAAGTATTTCATAGCAAAACATCTGGTGTGAGATCCTGTGCCAAATGACCATACAGGGGAGCCAATGCAAATGTGGATGGGCAGTCTTTTATCTCTTTTTCAGTCTTTTAAGCCCAAAATCACTTCAGTGTCTCATACACACTTTCCACCATTTCAGTGGCTGGTTCATATTCCACAGTATGAGACCATGATATTCAGCGCTCTAATTGGTTCAGTCTAGGAACAGATTGTTGAGTGGTGATGGTGTGTTTGTGGATATATATAGTACTTGTTATTTCCATGATATGAAACTGACAATGCCTAACAGAGATCTCTTTGATATCATCACATCACTTCATAAATAATTCCACAATGAACTGAAACTGTCTCCATACCATGTGCATTGCTTTTCACTTAAAATCCCAGAAAGTTTTTCCTTTGATAGATGTGTTTAAATTACAAGTTTATACAACACTGCACCTGTCAGAGAGGAACAAAATGTTTGTGCTTTACACATGTCAGAATTTCACTTTATTGACTGCCCACAATAAAGTAAAGCTGAGACAACAAATCGATAAATAGATCAGTTCAGCAGTTGCCAACCCGTTGTCCGGTCGGAAAAATATCGCAGGAGGGTTGCAAACTGATCACCCAGGTAGAAAATAAGAATTCTGCCTCACAGCTGTTTATTTCTCAGAGTTTTCTCCGGTCTTTGCTTCTTTTTTTGGGGTGAAATACTACATTTGGCAGGCCTTTTAGTATTCACAGGAAACAATCAGTAAGCGTTTGACCGAACTGCTCACAACTTATAGGCACACAGCACAACTAGATACTGATTAGCCACAAGAAGACAGGTTGGGAACGGATAGATCAGTTGATTAACAGGGAATTAATCATTTCATTAACTGCTGATTAACTGATTACTCATCTTAGTATTCATTATGGAAAAAATCTGAATTATCTCTGCTGTTGCATTTCTTTCTTTTATATCTTATATGTGTGCTGAGCTTTGGTAAATTGTGATTTTTCCATAATTTCCACCAGTTTTCAGTGACTTTAAGAAACAATTAAGATAATGTGGCTTCCAGCCGTATTACAGACTAACTTTTAAGATGTGGGAAGGAGGAAGTGACCGATTCTGGTCCCAGTCTGATGTGTCTACATTTAGTATTTTTCAATCTGGTCACATATCTAGAGTTTCACCCCCACAACCTGCAGGTTAGCCACAAATCTGGTTAAATAGGACTAGACACATAAGCTCAGTCATCCTTGCCCCGAGCCAGCGCCACAGCCACACACATCACTCTCCACCTACTGCTTCCCTCATGAACCTCTTCACACTCCACATAGTTGATGACCTGCTACTGCGATAACGGCAAAGTTTTGGAGGTCAGCGAGGAGGTCTGAGAGCTATCTGTTCTTATCTCTGTGGCAGTGGACAGATGCTGAGCCTGGAGGATGGAACATCCTCTAGTGGTGGACAGGAAGTGGAGGGGACCAAGAGGGAAGGACCCAGCGAGTATGAGATCAGTCTGGAGAACAAAAACAAGCAGGTATGTCCTTTTTTTATGTTATTTTTTAAAAAAGTACGTGCCATCCGTTTTAATTTGAAGTGTTTGAAGGATGGTCATTTGACATTGGGTCTTGCGTGACCAAAAAAAAAAAAAAAACCTATTTAGATCTATTTCTGTCTCTGTTGACAGAAAAAGAGCACCAGCGACTCTACTGCCACAGTGACATGAACACTAAAAATGCTAGGTTGTCATGGCAACAACTAATAACTGCTTCTGGCAGCTGGAGATGTCTTTATTTCTCATAGCAAACTGCTGAAGGGTCTGCTGATGCCACTGCAACTGCTGCTGCAGTGTGATATGTGTGTGTGTGTGTGTATGTGTGTTTGCACTTTTTTTTGGTGGACATGATAGCGTTTGCAGACACACACACATGTGTGGCCGCTGTCCTCTTTTTCTTCCTCTCTGTCTCTTCTTCCCTCGCCTCCCACTCCCCCTCCTCCTTCTTTCCCTGCTGAAAACATAGGAGGGCTAAAATTCAGGAGGATGCTCAGATTTTGGGCTGAGCTGCGGTGCCAGCAAAATGGAGCAGAAATAGCCCTGTGCGGGTGTTTACTTTTCTATTAATTTTCTCAAAAGCACCTTGGTCACAGCCTATCCATCCTCTTTCCCAGGGCCCTTCAGCCAGTATTAGTAGTTGAATGATGATAGATGATGTTTACTTTGGCTCTAATTCCATAAACCCTCTCTGGTTTTAAAAGAGTGGACATATAAGTGAGGAAGGTACTGCTAAGAAGGGCGTGAGTGTGAATTTCATGAAATTCATTATCGTCTGTAGACATGGACACAAAAAGGCAACACGATGTTTGCCTCTGGTGGATGAATAAATATTTCTCAGTGGCTGCTCTGTGCTTTGCTGTATCACTCTTCTTGCAGCGTCTTCAGCCTTGTAAATACTCTTGATGTTCAAACTCAGTCCCTCTCACCCTCTCTCTCTTCTCCTCCCCAGATAGAAGAGTTGGAGCAGAAGTACGGAGGCCATCTCATAGCGAGGCGAGCAGCCCGTCGTATCCAGACAGCTTTCCGCCAGTACCAGCTCAGCAAAAACTTCCAGAAGATCCGCAACTCGCTATCAGAGAGCAAGTTGCCCCGTCGGATCTCCCTGCGCCATCCCAGCCCCTCGGGCCGAAACCGGAACGCAGCCCAGAGACACAGTTACAGTCTGCACCCAGGGGGAGGACAGATACCCCTGCGCTCCAAAACTCCCCCTCCTCCCCCGTGTCGCTCCACCTCTCTTCCCCCGTCTCCAGCATCTGCCCCAACGGCGGCTCCCCCCTGTGGCCCGAACACAGTCCCACCTCAAACCCCTGGACCCACGCTCACACAGCTGGAGGACTGCTTCTCCGAACAAGTGCGTGTTTTCAATTCATGTGATAAGTTTTGTTGTAAACGGTGTAACAGGGTTTGTTCTAGACTGAAATATCTGATTGGACTGATTCCCAAAAAGTTTCATGCCACCGTCAGGATGAAGTAACTTAGTTGATCTCCAGACTTTTTATCTCTCACATGACATCAAAAATTAAAATGCAAGACTAAATCCGCTGGCCTGTCTGGTTTGATGCTCAGTAGCCTCAGTAACCATCACAGTTTATTATAGGTCTTCTTATCTCACAAATGGCCACTTATTAGAAACTTCAGTCAAAATATATATATATTCCAGTCATGAATCAGACTCCTTGACTTGATTACTGTTTTTGAAGTGTATTTTCTAAAATCATCTTGTTTGCAGCTGCACTCTTTGGCCCAGTCCATCGATGACGCCCTTCGTGGTTGGAGCATATCAGAGGGTGGAGAGGGGAAGGGGCTGCTGATGGACCCCGGGGCACTTCGTGCAGCTGCCGAGAGCGCTTGTTTGCCTCGCAGTGCCAGCTCGCTGCTCATGGCCTTCAGGGATGTCACCGTCCATATCGACAGCAATAGCTCCTACACCATCTCCTCCGCCACTACCACGACGACCACCTCTCTGGGAAACACAGGTGTGGCAGAGCCGGGCAGCAGGAAGACCTCCGTGAGCGGTATGACTGTGGGTGGAGATGGCCAGTCAGAGGAACCAGAGTTTCCTGCTCCTCCGCCCAGTGAGGAGCTGGAAATGGTTGATCCAGGATCCAGGAGGGGCTCAACAGTGCCAGCCTCTGGAGGAGGAGGAGGAGGGGGGACAGAGGGGGAGAGTGGCTCAGACAGACTGGGGTCCTCTTCCACTTCTACCTCTGCTTCTACCACCATCTCCACCTCAACCCCATCGAATCAACAGCCCACTCAGATCTACACCCAGTACCAGCAGTACCACTACACTCATCCTCAACAGATCCCTGGGGGACCAAACCCCGAGGCCCTGCAGGCCCTGGTTGTCTCTCTGCCCAGGGACCGCTGTCAGGATCCAGCCTCATGCCGCTCACCAACCCTGTCCACAGACACACACCGCAAACGCCTCTATCGTATAGGACTCAACCTCTTCAATGTGTGAGTGAGCCGGCAACACACACGCACGAACACACACACATTCTCTCTTGCTTGCAGAAAACCACAAAATATTTCTGCACCCTCTGGCTCAGGGTTCAAAGTACACTTATTACTGTTTGTGTCTAACAAATCTCCAACAGCCCAGCAAACTGCTCTCAGCAGCTGCTCATTAGTGTTTGTGATTGTTGGGAGGAGCTGCCTTTTCAGTGCCATCGTGTGATGTCGTGACGTCCGTGGAAAAAAGAAAAAGCGAGTGTGAAAGAGGGGGAGGAAGAGGAGGAGGGAGGGGCCGGGGAATGAAGTGAGGAAGAGAGAATAAGAGAGATAGAAAGAGGGAAAATGCAGTTGAAGAGTAGAGACAGTCAAGGAGGTCATGAACAATGCGAGAGCCTCTCAGCGCCTATAAATAGAGTCCATGGTTGGCCTGCACTTATCATTAGTTAATACAAATTAAAGTAAATTAACTCTTATGCATCAGTGACAGTGGGTCTGATCCAGAAGTCCAGAGCTGACAGATTTATATGCCTGAATGCACTCTTCCTTTCTCCTTCTCTTTGTGCTCTTCCCCTTCATGCTTACACTCACTGTCCTTCACACACACACACACACTACAGCGCTCTTTCTCTTAAATACAGTGTTTTACATTTTTTTCTCACTCGGGGCCACACACCTATCTGCTTGAACGCACAACAAACATCACACACACCCTGTTAACTCTAACACTCTCTCTGTTTTTCTGCTGTCGGCGATCTGGTGGGTAGGAACCCAGAACGGGGCATCCACTTCCTGATCACACGTGGTTTCGTCCCGGACACGGCTATCGGGGTGGCTCACTTCTTGCTGCAGAGGAAGGGCCTGAGCCGGCAAATGATCGGAGAGTTCTTGGGGAACAGCAAGCTGCAATTCAACAGAGATGTCCTTGAGTGAGTCCTTATTATTTATAAATACTGATATATTGTACACGTATCACATTTGTGTTAAATCCAAGTCTTGTGATGAATCCGCATTATAAATATGAATCCCTGTTGATTTGTTATTGAATCTACTTAGAATTTATATAAAAGTCTTTTCTCAAGGTCAGCGAATGAAGTTGCTCAGTTTTCATTGAGATGGTGGTTTAGCTTTAAGTTAATAAGTAACTATATCAGCTCTTTAATAATCCAATCTCTTTTTTCAATTGCTAACAAGCATTGGTCACGTTTATCAAAACTCTTAACACAGTCCGCAAAACAGACCTCCATGTGGAGCAAAATGTGAATCACTCTTCATTGTTTTCACACAAAATGCACTCAGTGACCACAGTCACCAAAATTCATTAACATTTTCTCAGTTACTAGTCCGCTGCCTGCAAAACAGGCACTTCATTTAAAACAGTTAAAAACACAATCAAAAGAGAGAGATGGAAAAAAGAAAGGAAAAAAATGTTGTGCATTTCTGCTGCAGCCACAGTGAAATCTACAGAAAATATTGACAATAAAATGAAATATGAAAAGAGATTGCAACCAAAAATGAAATAAATATATGAAAAATGAGAACTGCTGAGGAGGAAACATCACTTGGCAGCAGGCAGCTGTGGATGTCCCAGGCCTGAGAGGAGCAAACATTACAGAGTGAGCTGCTCTCAGCCATGATGCTTTGTCATCATTGGTCTCACTGGACCCTACAGTACAGAGAGGTAAATAGAAGCAAGAGCACAACATTTGTTGTTGTGTGTGATAGTGTGGTGTTTGACCACACTGCAAACTGCATATATTGATGAAAGGATGTGGCCAAATGCAGAAGAGAGGGTGCGAAAATGTGTTTTTTGTGTACATCTTCTGTGGAATGTTGTGATTCAGCTTTTTTCTTTATTTACAGTAAACCTGATTTTTCATAAGGACTATAAATCATTACGCACAATAGACAGAGCTGAAGCAAAATGCTGCATTGCTGATTTATTCTTGTTACAACAGACAATACAATATACAACAATTTAGTGCAGTCAGTGAAGTGCTGAGAAACCTTTTTCTAAAATACTAATTTATCTAAAACAGCAACATTCAAACTTAAAAGATAAATATTTTGTAGCTCAGTGTGTTAAGAGTTACAGTGTTTTTTTCCAAAGTGAGACTTGTTGCCAGTGTAAAATAGCTTATTTTGAGTGTATCTATGTATGCAGTGTTTTGTTGGTGAGAAACAGTTTTGGGGGTGAGATGAACTGTTTAGCTGAGATTCATGTTGGAAATGCAGACTTAAAAAAGTAGCTTCAGCACTGATCAATGCTTGTTAGCAATTGAAAAAATAAAAAACTGTAACGTGTAACTTCAACAACCCTCAGTGGCACCAGAAAATCCTAAGACCTACAGTCATGTCATGTGCAGAATAAAATAGAATCAAATAAAACCATCTTTTGAGTGCTTTATAAACAGTTATTTATCCATTGTGACTTACCAAAGCCTTTAGTTCATCAAAAGTTGCAGAGCATCTTGAACAAAATCAGTTAATCTACATCTTATTCACACTGATCAGTTGTAGTCTCATCAACAATGGCTTATTAGCATTTCTTGTAATTACTGAGTTGATTACCTACTATGAAGTGAGACGCTGCGTAACGAAACGACTCCCTGGATTCGACAGAGCAGTCATAGCTCAAGTTCCATTACGTAGCTGGTTTTGATCTTCCGACCCACGGTCGTCGTTAGCAGATATAAAAATGCCTCTGTAGCTGTAGATGTTCCAACTTTAATTTAGTAAGTCAATAAAAAAGACAAAACTACAGTAGCTGCTGAATCAGGGAATATACCAAAGTCAAGACAGAACTGTGAACCTCATCTCCCTGGATGTTTTGCATGTTGTTCTTTACTACTTGAAAAAAGAGAGGTGATAAAAGATGCAGTACGAGATTTGTGAGACTTGAATGAATTCAGGTAAAATATCCAAAAGAGAGCTGTCTGTTGGAACCTAACCACCTCACACGTACACGCATGTACCTACACACACAAACTCGCCTGACATGCGGCACTTGCATGCATAAAAGCAACACGTCCATGAAAACAAGCATTTACTTAATGCTTTCACACTCACTCTGTTTTACATCCAACCAGTGTAGACAGATCCAGGATAGAGAGGCTTTTTGCTGAGGTTGTTGCAGAGACTGTAGAAATAGGTCACTGCACTGAACACACGCATACACTCTCACTTTCACACTGGTGCGCATGCATGTAAACATACACTCCCACAGTGTTGTGTATGAATTTCTTCCATTGCCACAACCTGTCCCCAGCCTTTCATGTACCATACTCGTGCCCCCTCGCTCGTTGCATTTCATTATTTTCCCCATCTCCTCCCTCTCTCTCCGTCCCTCTTATCTCACACTGTCGTAACACTCTTTCTTCTCTGTTGATTTTTTCCACAGTTTCAAGTGTTTTTGAGTGCGTGTGTGTGCATGTGCAAATATGTTGTCTTTATGTGGGTCTTCCAGGTCAGTAGTTCTGTAATAGGAGTATGACTGTAAGAGGGAGATTTGCCATCAGCACTTGGGTACTCATAGTTTGTTCCACATGCACACGCACTGGCACAAACTCACCTTCTCATTACAGTGACACACTACATCTAAGCCACTCTCCTTTCTCTCTCTCTCTCTCTCTCTCTCTCTCTCTCTCTCTCTCTCTCTCTGTGTGTGTGTTTATGCAGCTTTAAACACCTAAAGACCACATTAGGTTAATAGGTCACAGCGGTGGACCAGCAGATGCGCACATGTGCTGCTGTTAATTACCTATGTGTGTGCGTCATGGACAACTCCGCCACTTCCACTCACAGTTTCACCGCAGCTGAAATCAGCCCACTACACTTCATTCATTCATTCATCCACGCGCACATGAGGGACTTTAATAACAATCGACACGGTTAAAAAAA
>OMNW01034889.1:18329-28936 GCA_900303245.1 Selene dorsalis | reverse complement strand
CTTCAGGCTGTAATTTCTGACAGTGTTGGATTTATTTTAGCATTTTTATACATACACACACTTGTGCTGTGTATTATTTTGCTTAACAAATGATGTAACAACTTACTTTCAGAGGTAGAAAAGAGCAAAACTGGGCCTGTGCTGGCTTTGTGACATTTGAATCAGGGAAACAGGTACAAAAATAGATGTACCCACATACTGTAGTGCACAGTGTGTTAACTCCCAGAAAAGTATGACCACTCAGTTAAACACATTATTTACTCGTCTCATTATGGAAGTGGAGCATCTCAGGAAGGAAGTATGAGTTTCATATACAGCTGGTGTATTGTATGCCTTCATCTTCACACCTACCTCTGAGCTAAACTCCTGCACTGAGGCCTCTTATAACCATCACCATTAATCAAACAGGCAGCTTGCAGTTTTTTTCTTTTTTTTTTGAAAGAACAAGAAAGTGGCATAAATAACTAAGACATCAGGGGAAAGAAAGAAGGGGTGAAACACTGTGCTGAATAAGAGGTGACCAAACTGAAATCAAAGCCAAAGTCACCTTGAGTCCGACTAATTTACAAAACAGTGACACAAGCATTACCCACATTGAGGCTGATTAATATCATAAGAGGTATTAGCTGCTGTTTGTATGGTCAAGGTGTTAGCATGCAGCTCCCAAGTTTGGCAGGCCTCACGTTTCCATATTTTATTTTAAGCGTGGCCAGCTACAGAATGCTAACAGCTTGTCTGTTTGGGCAACAGTTGCTCTCCCCGAGGTCTTGAGATGGAGCCAGAGCTGGTGCACAGGCCGAACATTTCACCAGCACGGGCAGGCAAATCAAAGATGTCTTTGCTTCCTTTAAATCCAGAATGAACTGCCTCATTACACTGACAGGAGCCTGGTTGAATCAGACTTATATAAGAGTTTGAGTGGGTTCAGGGGCCATCTCATTAAAAAGCATTAATTTTCAGCTGTCCATGCTGGAAATAGTAACACAGTAGCTGGTTTCTCTCTTAAAGTTAAACTGTGTAACTTCAAATGACTATAATTATATATATGCATTTATGGGTAAATGGGTAAAGAGATAGAGATAGAGAGATAGATAGAGAGAGAGATTTGTATACCTGTCTCCAACAACTATCAAACTAAATTATTGATTTTAATCACTGTAACAGTCTGCTTCATTTGGCCACCTGGCAGTGACGTCATATCTCCACATGCATCAGCATTATGGTCGCCTGCCAGAGGCTTTAAGTTGACTTTTATCCAGTTTTAAGACCCTTTTCTAGGGTTGGATTGAGGGGTTTTAGCAAGTGGATCTCTGGATCAGAGAAAAAAGCCAAACAATTGTTTGTCAGCTCAACAGCTCAGCTCTCTGACATCGTTGGTAAAAACCTCTTTAGCAGCTAACACTGATGGAATCCAAACTGGGAGAAGAGAGAGAACTCCCATGATTTATTTATCCATCATCGGTGTATTTTGATGTTGTTCTCATGAAGGGATCCCTGGTGTCAAATTTTATTTAGCCTACTGTGCGTGCAATGGAATAGAAATTGTTACATTTGCAGTACTTCAGGTGCATGGGTTAACTGCGCAGTGATCATTTCACTGTTCAGAGCTGGTCGCCTGATTTCTGAGCAGCGAAAATGGCAAGAAGCTTCAAGTTGTTTATATTGCTCTCATTATTCACATTTGTAAAGAAGAGTGAATCAATGAATCTAGAAAGTGCTCATAAAAACTCAGAGGTTTCTTTCCACTGCTACACAACTATAGTACTTATCACAGATTGACAGACTCTCCAACTGTGGAGAGCTGCGGCAGAGCAGGTTCTGCCCTTCACTCTGAATTCCTTGCTCTCTCGTCTCAACATTGTACCAACAACCACTCTGTCATGAAATGAAGTCCACTTAGCAGCCAACACTGAGACACATGCACTTGATCATGCTCACTGAAACTTGCAGTATTGATCAGTGGGGCAGGGCCTCATGGGTCCACTGGGGTGTCGCAACACGTCGCCGACTCCTTGACTGAATTGATCATAGAAATGCATAAATAATAAAGTGGCATGTCATTCTGACTTCCGATTGATTTTCCCATTAGCAGCTGATTGATACAAGCTTTAAATGTCGGGAGCCTCATTGATTGCCGTGAGTCCACGCACTCACTAGCAATGTCATGTCACTTTTCCTGTGGCTCTGCAGCCTTCCGCCTGGACCCACCAAATTAAAGGTCAACAGGTGCACTGTGTCATCGAGCTGCGTTGGGTTCTCACCAAGTGATTACACACACACAAACACAATTTCAGTTGCTAACAAATTGTGAACTGTGTGCACTCGTGATGCAAGGTAGCAGAGAGAGTGCCTTCCCTGAAACACAACTTAAAACTGTTCACACTTTTTACTGATGATGTAATAAAACCAACAGAAACCAGCTCAGAGTGCTCAGGTTGTTGAAGGTTGAACACGCATACACACGCACTTGCGCGCACACACACACTTCAATGTCTCATACGTAAACTCCTGTAAATCCAAAAGAGACAACTCCAAAATGCAAGGATTATTGAATTAATATGAAGGTGGACATGGGTATTTAAGAGGAAGGTTTAGTGTAAGGAGATCAAACCACAGTCTGTATACACCGTCTTTGTTCTTCCTCTTCAATCCTCAATATTAGACTGAAGTCGATGAAGCATTAAAGAAGTATCAAGTAATTACTGGTCTCAATATTGTAACCTTGATCCAGGTTTTAAAAGTCACAGCATGAAATCCAATTCTTCCAAAGACTAATGACAAGGAGGATGAGACTCAGATGTAATGACCTGATTAGGACAATTGTAACAATTATTTTTGTTACTCATTAAGCTGGGCTGTCTCTGCATACAACAATTATTGTTTAATCTTATCCCAGCTCATGTTAACCCACACCCACTGAAAATGTTTGCCTTTTCATACAAAGAGCATTCATGCAGAACGCATTGCCTTCACGTTTTGTACTAATGAAATCCCTGATTTCAAAGCCTTTTCCAGCTGTTTACTGATGTTTGTCATGTTTAAAAGGGAGAGGTGGAGAGAGATACAGACAGCTGCAGACAGACAGACAGAGAATTTAAAGACTGTTTTACAAATTAGACAAGTTCACTCATTTTATTTCTTTTAAAATCTTAATTATTTTGATGTGAAAGCCTGAAGAATAAGAAGAATGAAAACAAACAAACATGACCACAAATATTTTGCTGTAGAATGTCAAGTAGCTCTAACAATAAAGTGTTGAAAATAGAAACAAACATACAATATTTTATAATTACAGCATGTGTAAGAAAAGTCACCTTTAGTCAAGGAGAAATTTTCATGCAAGAATCTCTAATCTCTCTTGAAGTTTACAAATGAGGAATGATTTTTCTAGGTAGTTAACATTACAAACTAATATATGTAGAAGGCAAAATATAATGTTCTGTGATACAGAGCAGCATTCAAATGATTAATAAATAGGAAAATGTTATTTAGCTGTCTATTTGATTTTATTGGCATAATAATAGGCCCATTGTTAACATTAACTACCCAAAGTGGGTTTCTAAATTGGAATGGAAGGTAGGTCTTGTTGAGCTATATGACAGTCTGGTGAGGTATGTGGATAATTTGAGTTACCCTATTTGATTAGACTGTGTTAAGAAAAATAAATATATAAGTTAAATATATCCTACTGTGTTTTGAATTTTATGAATACATTTGGCGATGGGTGCCCTTTTTTTTGGCTTGAGCACCTGCCCCCAAAAATGTCTGTGCACGTGCCTGATATCAGTACATGTAGAGCTCATTTCTTGTGCTGTGGCACACGTGAAAAAAACTAAGGGCACATCACTCCCTCTCACCCTCAGTGAAACCACTGTAACTCCTCTTGGGGCTCATATACTCGCTATGATTTATTGACCTGGCTTGTGCCCCCTTGACCACTGAGATCTGCTGATGGAGCCCTGACGCTTACTCCCAGGTCACAGCTTGTGATAGGTGACTGGAGTTTTGCTATTAGAGCCACCATCCCACGAAATTCCCTCCTGTTGAACTCAGACTCACTAAGTGCTAAGCTTCTTTCAGGTCTTTAAAACTTTTCATTTAGTGAAAGCATTCAGACGTTTTGACATACCATATATATCCTACTGATTTGATTTATTGTTTTTTATTCTCCTGTGTCGCCTTGTGTGGTTTTATTTCTTTTGTAAAAATTTAGAAAAGTTGTACAGAAAATATACTTTGTCAGGAGACAAGGGAAAAGCATTTGGGATGAAAAACATTAAAAGTGTTTTTTCCAAAAAGGGCCACAAGCAACATGGGGTAAACAAAGTACCGACCATGTAATCAGACTTAATAAATTTACTTTTGACTTTATGATTCTGAAGAAATTGCAATACTTGCCAACAGCTAAAACCTGCACACACTGGGATTCTGTTTTAAGCCCCTCAAAGCATGGGCTGACTGGCGATGCTTCATCAAAAATCACGAGAGTGTATGTTTGCATTTGGGGCAGAGCTGTGGGGCAAACATGGGTAGAAAAACCCCAACATACACAGTTGTTCCTCTCGAGCAGGATGGCAGCAGTCTCTCACTTCAGTTCGATCCTGCTGGGTGTGTTTATGAGGACGCTCTTTGCTAATGCGCCACTGAGGCACATGAACATCTTAAAGAGCTCAGAGGCAGGTATATGCAGGTTAATGAAGCAGGGGTCCCTACTTCCTCCATCCTCTAATGCTGAAATCATTTAATGATTCTCTTGCAACCTATTTATGGAACTGCTTGGTGAACATAACAGAGGTTAATAAAGTAGAGGTCAGCTCTTTATCACACCTGCTCAGCGCTGTTTTCCTCTCCCCTACACGGTAACTCATAGAAGCATTTCTCGTTAATGACCTCCCCCATAGGGCCCATAGGGTACGTAAGTATAAATGTACGACGTAGAGTTTAATGCCTTGATTCCCAGAGGCATGCTTGCCTGATTGTCAAATTATTCTGGGTGCCATGGCAGGTATTTATTTCATGCTAATAGCCAGCATCTTACTGGAGGCTGAGAAAACAAGTGTAACACACACATTACACAGAAAAATGCCAAACACTGGCCAACCAGGGGTGAAAAAAAAAACAAAAAACTGACAGAGCGAAACAATGCACACTGGAGCCTGGAGTTGACTCATTCCGTATGGGTGGCACACCAGCATAAGAGTATGTATTATAGGAAGGGGAAACATAGGGATGCAGGGCGTGTGCGTGCGTGTTATGTGTGATTTCTATCAATAACGTGTAAATACAGCTGTGTCTTAGAAACTCATAATGTAATAACTTCTCGTGGTAATAACTGCGACTCTGCAAACATGCACCACAGTAATCCAGCGGGGAGCGGTGGTCCTGCAGTGGGAGGCTTATGGAGTCAGTGCAGTTCACCTGAGCTGTGAAGATACAATGTGCAGACTTGTGCCACCTGTTACTCAGAACAACTGCCACTTTATTACAGTCTGACAACTGCACAGATTGAAGTGAAGCTGAATCGTTCCTTGAGAGACAAAGGTATTTTTATATTTGTGCATCCAGTAAGGGAAAACTAATTCACAGGACTTGGCAGGAGAGACTATGGATCATCTTATTGGAGGTTAGACTTGCAACCTAGTACCACTGGATAGCTGTGAGTTTTAGCCACACACTCACTTTCTTCACTGATTCTTTTCAAAGTCACAGAGCTTAATTTCCTTCTGAATAATTAACATATTCACAAGAATCACAAATAAGAAAATTATATAACAACTGGTTCACACTTTGAGACAATAAAGCTAATTGAAATGACCTGTATGTTGGAGTGCTGTGCAAAGAAACACAGAGCTTCTCCTGATGTGGAGGAGAGAAAAGAGAACCAGAGATGTTAGCATGTCGCTAACCCTGACTGCCAACCAGAACAATAATAATGATGGTACAATAATAAACAGTGTTGTCTTTTGTCTTTGACATTTAGGCTACATTCCTGCTACAACAGGAGTCATGATTATGGATTCATCACATGTGCTGGTAATTCACACAGCAGGAGACAAAGCTGCTTTTGTCAAATCCGAACAAACAAGATCTATGTACTCTTCACCACGTTCTTTGTTTGAGTTTTGTCCTATTGATGTTGTTTTTTGTCCGTTCCCCACTGTATTTTGACAAAAACACATTGAGGTAGTTTTTATATAGCTCATTATGCAAACAGAATTCAAATGAATGGGAGCTACTGTGGCTCCACACCAAGGCTTTCTCCAGGAAGTCTCTCCTTGCTCCTCTGAGCAGCCATGATTAAAGACTTGATCAATTTCTGGGTTATGTGAGGATGAAGGATGGAGGAGATACGAAATAAGCGGAATGATCATGGATGTAATAAACCATGGATGGCAGCCTATTAATCCCAATGAGAGCTTGCTGTCTTTGCACTTCCTTGCCCAGAACAGTCATATCAGTCTGTGTTAATGAATAAAGCTGAAATAATATATTATTCGTTGTTGCTTTTTAAGAATATATATACATGATGTTTGAAAATTCAAAGAGTTTTCAGTCAGTCAGCTTTTGTGATGCAACGTCTTTCTCAGCCCAGTTTCATCATGTGGGCTGCAGTGCTCTCTGTGGATATGCAGTCTGTCAGTGTCACAGCAGCAGTCAGCACACAGTATCTTTCCCCTCTCTTAGCCAGTCATGGTTTGCAGGGCACTGCAGCTCAGAGCAGAACAATTAATCAATAATTAATACTATTGAAGTCTATATTTGGCAAATATCTGCAATAACCAAATTGTGGGTGGTGCAGCTGATAAATTTTAATTAATTATGTAAATGAAGCATTGTGGTGATGAAATGCACACATCAATATTTCCATTACACTCGTCATCCATAATCACAATGTCAGTCAAAGGAGTTTTACTTTGATTTTTTTTTCATGTTCTTCTGCTTCAGATACAAACAAGTACTTCAAAGTAAACCACAGAATAAGATGTTTATATATCCCCTTGACTACAACACATTTTCTGATCTGATGCCAGAGTCAACAGGATTAATTCATTCATCAGTGGCTTCCAAAAACTGTCACTAATCATTGTTGTAAAAAAAGAAAACTGTCCTGGTCTGATGAGGTTTGGTTACTCTGTATGTTTTATGTATCGTGGTGATGACCAGACTCCCTAGCTTTGTTGAGACTACCCATCCATGAGGGACATTTTACAGTTGCAATAATAACCAGGATAGCTAGGAGATGATCGTGGCTCTCATGGCTGTGTGAGCAGCCATGACTCAAAGCCAAATATTTTGCAGATCTGTTCTGCCACCCTAGCTGCCTTCTCTCTCTCAGTGGATGTCACACTGTTCCTTTGCTCTGATGACAGCAGTCATAATTACCACGGCTGCTCCATGTCTTTGTCATTTGAACGTAAACATGTTATTTTTGTGACTTTGCTTAAATACAGACTGTGTCACCGCATGGTTCACAATCCAATCTGAGCTCTTTGTGCATCCAAAGCTTTGTTTATACATTCAGTTTTCCCTGCTCGCACAGTTAAACGCACAGTTACACACACACACAGCACACACACAGCTGGAAGCTTCCCAACACAACCAGTCTGATCCGTTGGCCACTGGAGCTACTTCACTCCAACAGTTTGAGCTTTCAGTGGTTAAAATGAGAAAGTGTTGCCCTACAGAAAAAAAAAAAAAACATCTGATGTCTTTGCTGCAAGAAAACCCATGATAACGTCCCCTGCTGGCTTCCCACCTGCTGACACTACCAGCTGTGTTGTTGTATTGCCTGCTGGGAGCTGCAGTGGTGCTGCACCCAGATGCTTCTCCACTACGGTTTGACCATGCTTGCATCTTTTCATGAATAGAGAGTTAAAAGCACTGATGAATCCATTATTCTGCCATTAGGACATACTGTGAAGTTCATGTTTTTCATAAACAAAACGCAATCAAATTCATAATGTAGGCCAAAACAGCAACTTATTACATCACAGGGAGTCACTGCATTCTGTTCGTTCCCATGTATAATTGCATGTTTGCATGTGTTTCTATGTGCACACTCTCCTGCTGGGGGCTTCTTCTTTTCTTACGTCAGCCTCCAGCTGAGCCAGCCTGTGCTTTGGTTTTGTTTGATGGGTTCCGTTGCATTTTTCTGGGCCAGCCTCCCTCATCAAAGTGATTAAGCAATTACACTGATTGTGCCGATGCTCAGAAGAACGAGGGAAGCACCCTTGAGTATTGAGTGCTAAAGCTTTCTTAGAGATAATGGCTTAATTTGTGCCTAATCAAAATAAAGCCCGTTCTCCTAAATCTCCAACCTTCCCTCAGCTCTGGGAACTCAGAAGGTGTAGTTGAGGTGGAAACCAATAGAGGCTGAAGACTCCCTGCTGAGGCCTCTTCTGTCATGAGTGTCATTACATACGGACCCTTGTGCAATGTACAGATGTGCCATTATCAGGCAATAAGGCCGCTCTTTCCTCGCAAATAAAATAATAATGAACCTCATAGAAGCGAAAGCAATGGTTCCTCTGAAGATAATGCACATACCCAGCGTGGATCCCAATTGGAAATAATCAAAGAGTTTGGGAATTAAATCAACACAGTTCGTCTCTCAGCACTGCTGTGGGCATCAATAATGAAACATGAATCTGGAGAGTCCCCCGACACATAGACACACACACACATAGACACGCGCACGCACACACACACGCATTACAAATAGCTTTTTCCATATGCTGACATTTCTTTACCGCTCGTTTCACCAAGAAAGTGAAAGCACCCGCAGCAGCAGCAGCGTCTTCAGACACACCGGATTCAGCATCAAAAATTAATCACAGCACAACTTAAATCACAACCGTGACTGAGCAGCATGGACTGGCCCTGTTGGAGTGTGGGTGTGTGTGTTTCTGGCGTGCATGTGGGCGTGTGAGGGAGTAACATGGGAAGAAGTGAAAGAGAAACATGATGAGGAGGGAGAGAGGGACTGACCCCGGGAGGATATCTGGAGGAAGAGGCGGGGGTCTGCAGCGCGGATGGCCGCGGTGTACCGATCCTCGACGCCAGGCACTTGCGCCTTTTTCTCGGGCATGAGTCGGACCCTGAGCCGGCCTCCCTCTGCGCCGAGCCACCACTCCAGAATAGTTGTGAGGTCCATTTCCAGGATGAACACCGGGGCCTCCTCGTACACAGACAGCCCCCCGCATCCCGTCCTGACTATATCCTCTCCTATTTCCACCACTACTTGGTTTGATTTCCTGCTGGCTTTGGTCAAGCCCAATTTCAGAACTTTGGACAGCGGCCGTTTGTAGAAGAAGGGGAGCTGTCCATCAGAGGACACGTTCCTCAGCTCTGAGTCAGTAGCGGACTTGGGGTCCACAAAAGTAGATATGGTTTTCTGCAAAGGTATGCAGTGCATTTTCAAGTTTGCGCGCACCGTGTAACATCCGCTAAAAGTCTGGCAGTCGCCGTTCAGGGGTCTCTTGATGAACTCCGCCAGGTAATAGCGCAACAGAGAGGGGACCGCAAAATCCACAGCCAGGGTTTTCCTCTTCAGCCTGGAGTTTATGGTTTGGTTCAAGTCTCTCTTGCCTCCGCTCTCCCCACTGTTACCACCGCTGCTGCCGCCGCCGAGGTTGCTGAAGCCGGCGGCAGTGGGATCCATCCCCGCCGTGGTCCTTGGCGAGGCGCACTGCAGCCCAGCGAAAAATGCCGCAGAACAAACAAGCAAAAACATTATCCTGGCGTTCATGGTGAAATGAATCTGAGTTCCGTGTTTAGCAGAAGCCCCTTAATCCTGCCGCTCACCGCTTCCTCTCTGCTCTTGTTACATACACAGCGCAAAACCTCCAAGTGCGAATCGATGATCCTGCAGGTCCTGCGCCTCTTCGCCGGTGCGCACCCGTGGCAAGACGAAAGGAACTGGGCTTTACATCTGTTTGCCGGTGACTGTTGCTGTCCTCCCTTCACTGCACGGAAAAAGTGCCATTCCCCTCTCTGCTCCCCCCCCACACACACACGGATGGACACACACGCGCACCTTGAAGACAATGCCTTTCACCAGCGAGTAGCTCCCCGGGACGCTGATTGATATGCCGGTCGGGTGCGCTCCGGTGGCTCTCAAAGACTCACTGTCTCTTGGCACAGTTGTGACGGCGGTACAAGTGGTCTCTCTGTCAGAAGCGGGATGCAGCGTCGCTCCCTCTCCCCTCACAGCTAAACCATGAATTCACAAGGAGTTTGGAGAAAGCGAGTGTCCATTAAAGTTTAAAATATAATCATATCTTCTAGTCTTGGTTAATTGGAAAGCCCGGCGGCAGTCTGCCAGGTTAATGATCTTCTGAGGATATCGCTGCCCATTTGGTCAGAACTGACAGCTCTGAGCTCCTCTGTCGTGCCAGCACACGCGTGTAAAGTCATTCACACGCCCATTTGACGCGAATATAAGCCGTATTCTCCGAGCACGTCTCCCTTGAGAAAAAGCCCCCAGCATCCGACGCAGAAGCCCCCGCCGTTAAGGACGCGTCCGATGCGCCCTCAGCTTGGCCGTTTCCTGCCTGTGTCTTTATTGAAATTAGAAATGCCAGGAGGTACAGCGGCACAGCTCCACA
>OMNW01034888.1:2915-43180 GCA_900303245.1 Selene dorsalis | reverse complement strand
CAGGTATTTGTAAGTGTCAACAATGTCTATGTCTGTACCCTCAATGTTCACTGGTAGGAGAGGGGGGGGGGCTTTGCGCCGGCGAAAGTCCACTATGAGTTCTTTGGTTTTTCCAGCATTAATCTGGAGGTGGCTTTGGTGACACCATGTCACAAAGCTCTTATTAAGTTCTCTATATTCCCTCTCATCCCCTTTCTTAATTAGACCCACAATGGCTGAGTCGTCTGAAAACTTTTGTAGGTGGCAGTGTGGTGTGTAGTCTGTGAAATCAGCAGTGTAGATGGTGAAGAGAAGAGGAGCCAGCACTGTCCCCTGCGGCGCCCCTGTGCCACAGACCACAGTGTCCGACACACAGCCACTTGTCCTTACGTACTGTGGCCTGTTGCTCAGGAAGTCCAGGAGCCATGCTGACAGGTGGTGGTGCACTCCTGCATGGTCCAGCTTATCCCTCAGGAGATCTGGTTTCATGGTGTTAAACGCACTGGAGAAGTCATAAAACATGATTCTCACAGTATTCCCAGACCCCTCTAGATGAGACAGGGCCCTCTGGGTGAGGAAGATGACAGCATCCTCAACCCCGATGCCAGGTTGGTAGGCGAACTGCAGTGGGTCTGCAGATGAGCTCACCAGGGGGCGCAGCTGGTAGAGGACCAGCCGCTCCAGGGTCTTTGCCAGGTGGGCTGTCAATGGGGTTCTGATCCCCTAGCAGGTGCATGACTCTCAGACCAGCCAAGCAGAGAGCTGCCCATGTCAGAAGCCTCCTTGTCTCTCGAAGTAACCGTGCCGAACTGGTGCCCCCTGGTGTTTCACCTGGACAACAGCGGATACGTTTCAATTTTACTCAGTGTTGGTGCTTCCACCAGCTGGGGCTGTGCCCCGGCTCCAGCACAACTCTGGCCTTCCGGAGCCCTCTGCAGCACATATGCAGAGCTTCTATTTTTGCCAGACACTGGAGCACGGTGCTGCAATTCAGCACAGAGCAGATTGTGCAGGACAGGAAGTCGTGCACAGACACAAAATAAAACATCCGACTAATTTTTTAAATAAAATACATCTTGTTCATGGTGGATCATATTTCCTTGCACTACACCTTAACTGCTGCCTGCATCACCTCCGCCTGCACTCCCTGCTCATGAACCAGTCTGCCATCCAGTAGTCCCATTAAGATGGCCTGCATTTCCTGCCATTCCTGTATATGGCCCAGCCCTACCCACCAGAAGCTGCTTTCATCAGCTCTTGTTTACTTTTATTTACTCTTGACTAATTCCATTTCCATGTTGTTCCATATTCCATGTTGTAAACTCTTTTCTTGTCTGTAAACAACATTAGTTGCACGTCTTTTTCCCTGTTAAGATAAGATAAGAACTTTATTTATCCCGCAGGAAATTGTTAAGCCAGGGTTGTGACAGCCACAATGAAGCATACAAAATAAACAGAAAATAACAGAATAGTATAAAAATAACATTAACTAACAAACTTAAAAAATATACATGATATACATGAGATATAGACAGCAGATAAGGTGCGGTTAAAACTTAAAGTGTTTATTGTAGTGCAGGATTTATTGGCATTGTCCTATGTGGAAAAAGGGGAAGAGTTGAAAAGTTTTGAAAAAGCCACAAAGAGGAAGGACTTCCTGTGGCATTCTGTGGAGCACCTTGGTGGTTTCAGTCTACAACTGCAGGTGCTGCAGTAGGAGTCCACTGTGACATGCAAGGGGTGTGACGTGTTGTTGAGGATGTTGAGCAGTTTCCTTAGCATGCTCTGCTGATGGCATCATCAACTCCAATATGTGGCTGGTATGCGAACTGTAGGGGGTCCAGGTATGGTTTCACCACTGATCGGATGTGCTTTAGGACCAGCCTCTCCAGTGACTTCATGGCATATGATGTCAAGGCCACAGGTCTGTAGTCACTGTGTCAGTTTGGGTGGTTGTTCTTTGGCACCGGGACCAGGCATGTTGTTTTCCACAGAGCAGGAACAACCATCATGCTCTGGGTCAGGGTCGGGACACTAAACACCCTGATCAGAGAGATCAGAGACGGGGTGAAGGCAGCAGTGACGTATCTCAGTCCTGGTCTCAGAGGTGAGCAGCCAGGTACTGCAGAGGAAGGAAAAGAGAGGAGCGCACAGGAGAAGAGACGTACATGCGGTGTGCATAACGGCCTTTCCGATCAAGTCACAGACTTCTTTATTTTCACTCTCGTCGACTTACCAACTGTAGCTTTAAAGAACAAATACTATAAACAGATGCCTTGTTAAGAGCACATGAATACCTTGTTAAGAGGAATGTAGAATTGGTCAGAGTGGTATTTTTACACAAAGCCTCGTTTTCACAACAACTTACAATTACAGCACAGTACAGTAATAGAGTATGCAGCCCTTGCCCTGTCTCTCTGGTGTTGTGCAAGTGCAACTGACTGCATATGAATGCACATGAGCTTCCTGTGAATTCAGAAATATTCTGGTGCTACACTGATGATGTGGAGGTCCTTTGGGATGCGTAGATAGATAAAAACATTCCAGACATTGCTAAACAACTTGAATGCAACTTAAAATAGTTAATATATCATTTTTAATGCGTGACTTTGATACTCTGATACATATAAATCTGGCAAAGGACTATGCATGCAAACACAAAATAGACACTTAATCTTAAAGCAGTTGAGGCAAACCCTAACTCCAACCTCTACCCCACCCCAATGTGTTTCTCCTACATTCACTCAGTATCTGAGGTGCTGTTAGGTTATGGGGTAATGCAGATGCAGACTGGCATGATCGCCATCAACAACTGTGTATTTTTGCCGAGAACTGCGCACAGCTCACAGAAAATATAGGCAAGACTTCTATTCTCTAGATGTGGCGCAGTTGCCACCCCAGTGTGGCTGATCTAACCTGTAAATATGGGCAGCAAAATGAAAAGCGACAGGTTCCACCATGCACATGTGCAACTGACACTTGCAGTCTGTCCACGCCATGAGATTGTTCTCCATGCTCTTGTATCTTCTAGACTGGATTATTGCAATTCTCTTTTCTCTGGCCTTCCTAGCTGTGCTACTAAAGGTCTTCAGCTTGTGCAGAATTCTGCTGCTCGAATTTTGGCCAGTTTGTAGGGACTTCTCCTACCATGCTCCTTATTTATGGAATGGTCTCCCACTGTTTATTTAAGGGGAACTATGAAGGTTTTTTATCTTAGCTAGCCTACATTTTCAACTTAATTAAACAGCTTCGCAGTAATTGTGATGGTTACATACGTGACTTGTAACTTGTTACAGGGAGAATGGAGGCTCTCTGTCTTCCACTTAGCGTCTCTTGTCTGAAAACGAACCTTGCAACATCAGTGCCGCCGACCCGGTGTCCCAGCTCTTGTCTCTGCAGACATAAACGCGCCCCTTAACCCGTAATTTCTGATTTACAGATAAGATACAGATAAGACTACACAAATATACATGTCGTAACATCATATATGTTATATAACATTATCCAGCGCTCCATGGATTGTTTTTTCGCCGGCTTCATTAAAAACAAATGCACATGGCCCGGAGGAGGGTTAGTAAAACAGAAGAAGAGTGACTGGACTTGCATAGTTCCCCTTTAAAGAAGCTACCTCTGCTGCAATTTTTAAAACCCATCTTAAAACATACCTTTTTACTCAATGTTTTGGTTTAGTCTTTTGCTTATTTGGCCTTGCCTGATTTGTTGCTATTATTATATTAGATTGTTATTCTTTTTTGTACTTTTCATGTACTTGATTTTATTTTTGTAAAGTATATTGAGAACATGTGATGGTGCACTTTAAATAACTGATCGATTGATTGAACCTATCTTGTTCATCACATCTGACTACAGACGGCCTGCCGCTGATAACAGCTGTCACATTTTTCGATTTGCTCTTAAATAATGCAGGTTGACATCATTCCTGTTTTATCGCTTTGATTGTTCTGCTGGGTAACAGTATTTTCACGCAGGAGACAAAACACACACAAAAAAAGTGACATTAATAGAAAAAGGATATGGTAAATTTTAACGATATAAAGCCAAAAAATGAAAGCCAGAGTCAACAAACTCTGTCTCTGCTTCCATTTTATCTTGCTGTCTTTCTCATCTTCCTTCATCTCCTTCTGAGAAGTTACCTTTGACCCTAATATTACCCAAGTTTAATGCAACTTCCTGCTAGATGACAGCAGCAGCCAGGAGCAGCTGACATTGCCAAGATTAATACAAACACTCTCACACATGAATTTTCTCCCTCCATCAGAACACAAAGACACACACACACACACACACACACACACACACACACACACACACACAAACTATGCACAGGCCTCTGAGTACACAAAATCCACACTATTTCAGGGCTTCTAATAACACAAAGTCTTCATGTCCACCATGTTTGCATAGTTTGAGTACGCACACACATGCACTGCATACGTACCTCCACAGAGAGGAAGCTGTTACAAAAATAAATACGATGGTACACAAAGAACATCTTGCTTTCTCCCAGTTGTTTTCATTTTCACCTGACAACTGTATTTATTTATCTCCTAAAATCAATAAACACAAATAACTCACATCTAGCCAACAATATCACTTCTGAAACACAAAGAGAGAACAGCTGTTAGAACCAGAATCCCCCTGAAGTATTTCAAAACAATAATCAACAGTAATGTGACAAAACGATAAAGTAGTTCAATGTAGTTTTATATATTAGATTTTTTATGATTAACATAATATTTCTAAGCGGCGTATGTTGTTTCAATTTATCTGCAAACAGCATTCAAACAGCATTCAAAAAGGCACTGTTTCTACAGGACGGCCTCCTCTGACATGATGCTTTGTAGAAAACACTGATGTATCACATCAGCTTTAAAACTGCTACACGGTGGTTGATGTTGAGCCTGGTTTTCTAATTTCCTTTTATTATGTGTGTGAATAAATAATTAGATCCGACAGAATTCCAACTTCACTAAACCAAATCCTTATCCTGTCCAAGTGAGTAGCTGTGACTCAGGAGGTACAGGTCCCAGGCTCTTGAAGGTGCTATATAATGCAAGTCCAATGACCATTCCAAATACACACAGATTCAGGCACGACTTTACTTGCACAGAGATCCCACTTCTCTCCTTCCTACTCCTGTTTAGAACTGTCCCTGCAACAGAAATTGGCTCTACAGGTTGCTCTTACTGCAGCCAAGAAAAGGTTTGTCTTGAGATGGCATCCACTTCATTCCTTGGCTTAGTGACAGTGGGCCAGTTCTTTTTTCCATATTGTCCAGATGGCGCGGTCTGTGAATGAGTGAATGCAGCCAGGCTGGGACTTAATGCAGCTTACAGTTTGGTTAAAGAGAGTTCAGTTTCACCAACCGTCTTTTTCTGTGCTGGACTGCATGAGTGGAGCCCTATAATCTCCACTGACTCTCAGCTTTGTCTTGTCACTGAGTTGGAGTATCTGGCACTAACATGTTCTAGAAGGTGTTCACAGCTACATGTTACTAACTTAGCTAACTTAGCTCTTTCTTGTCTTTTTTTTCCGTTGCCTGTGTCCGAAATTACTCACTATATAGTGGACTATATAGTGACTACGCCATTTTGTAGTGGTGTCCGAATGTTAAGTGAGAATTAATATTCCCTATATAGTGGACTAATTGTATCCCACAATTCACTGTGAAATGTAGTGAACAGCCAATGGTCACTAACCAGGCACATATCCCATAATGCACTGGGGTCGCGGATCGTTGTCATGATCGCGGTCGGCGTTGATCTGGAACGTTTTAATTACATGATGTAATAATGTAATTAACGGCTCGGCGGAGTAGTGTTTTTTTATTTTACCAGTGAGCTCACTATATAGTCCTTTATCTGGAATCCACTATATAGTGAGTAGGGAGTAGTGAATAAGTGAGTGATTTCGGAGTGAGTGTGACCTTGTGTCTGAGGTCGAGGATGTTGTCATGATGCTGTGTAAAGCTCTTTGAGACAAACTGTTTGTAAAAAAAAAAAAGGGCTCCACAAATAAACTTGCCTTGCCTTGCTTAGAAACTGGTGGAAAAGGAGAAGCACTTCCAATACACCACGATTCACCTTTATTACAGCAAAAAAAGTATTTCCCACTTTTATTATATGTAATATTATAACTAAAGGAGACATAAGAACATAAGACATAAGAATCATAAGAACTAAACATAATACACACAGAGCAGAGACGGCAGGAGAGAGGCAGGAAGGAGAAAGGTCATCAATAACAACTGAGGCTGTGACCTGTGTGACGTCCAAAATAAAATATGTAGTCTGACTCAGTTGATGTAGCATGCGCCATTTGAACTTCAGTGTGTCATCCTCTTTGTCTCTCTCTCTCTAACTGAAATCATGGCAAAAGCCTGAAAAATGAAAGATAACGTGACATCACCACAGGAAAGGCGCTTTTTGTGAGAGATCCTGTCCCACAGAGCTTTGAATACATGGTGAGAGGGACATGTAGACAAATGTGAAGATGTTTTCTCCTTAAAGTCACTCAAACCACTTCAGGGTATCAGTGGACATATACATAGTCGGGAGGGCCTGGATAATCAGTCTGCTGCATCACATTCTGCAGCCCTTAAGACTTCCTGCTTAACGCTGCCTGTGTCAGAGAGGGGATGTCTGTTGAGCCCCACTCAAACCACACTCTGAACTGTCATGTGTACACACACTTAAAAACATTAGTAGCTGTCCCTTTTAGCAGACACTTTCAAACTTTTATAAACAATAAAGATTATCGTGTCATAACGATCAGTGTGTTCTGATCATCATGTTATGGTCCAGTTACAACCAATCAATTTATCAATTTATATTTACAATGTCTGTAAAATATGACAAACATTATATCACGCTATTGCTATGCATACAAATAACAGTATGTAAACACTGGACATAGTTTTATTTATCCATTCAGAGTACAGAAGCAGACCAGGACAGAGCAGCAAGAGCAGAAGCATGTCATTCTAAACCATCACAGTCTGCCTTCACAGTCTAAAGACACATGTTGCTCAACCATCTGCATTCACTGACATTACAGGAAATGTAAACGAATGATGTAAACTACTAACAAAGCTTGTAGATGTTGGTGATTTGTTTTTAAGGATAAGTGTTTTGCTTCATAAGAGAAAATTTAAAAATGCCATTCATACACTGACTCCATTTTTTCCCATGAGAGCAGAATTCAGCATGTTTTCATGAATTCAGTTTTCGAGATAAAATTCTTATATTTGCCAAACTTCATCCACTATGACTTCAAAAAATTGTCAATTTTTTTCAGGAAGATTGAAAATGTATTTATCAAGAATTGTCTGGTATATGTTTACAGTACTGTTTCCAGTCAAACGTTTTCATGCACTGTAGGCTCAATTTTTTTCAAATATCAAAAATCCGGGTCTTTACTTTGTGGAGGACAGTCTGAAGATGCAGTGTAGTAAATCTGGTGTCAACTCAGCAAAAATTGTGGGAGAAGAAAGGTTTAATAAGTTTTACAGTTTCTAAAAAAAAACAGTGTCATAACTCTTCATAATTTGCACTAGATTTAATTGTACAAAAGTTTCTAAAGTATAATGGGACTACATTTTGGTGAGAGTTGCAATACGGTAGCACGTACAGTTGGTTTGTTACGAATTTCCAAAGTTTTAAGATTCAGATGCTTATTGTGCCCCCCCATGAGGAATATTGACATGTGCTTGGACTTGAGTAAATCTGGCATGGGACTGGAGCTTTGTGCAAAGTTTGGTGATTTCCTAAGAAGAAGAAGAAAAAGAAGAAGAAGATTGCTGGGGAAAACAATAGGGTCCAACAGCTTAGGCTGCTTGGCCCCTTATTACTGATGTCCTTCACAGATTCAATTTCTCATGTGTTAGATCCACGTTATCACAATGGGCTCTAATTTTGTAAACCTGGCGGAAGTGAAGCGCAGCGCAGTTGCACCGCGCCAACGGGGTGTGTCTAGGCGCTATTGTTAATCAGGTTTATTCTGCCCGGTGTAAAAAAAACAAAACAAAAAAAACACAATTTTTCCACTTATTAAGACACTCATATTTAGTAACCTATATTTAAACCCTGTGTAACAAAGATGAGTAGTGTGCACAGATGACAACATCAACAAATACCATGTGTAACGGGGATGAAATCTGAAGCACCTGTGCATAAAGGACCCATCACCAAGCTCTGTGGCCTGGACCTTGTTGGCAAACGTCTCTCTCTTTCTCTTTTCTTTTGAATTTTCTGATTTGAGAGTTGCTGTATATACACTCACTATCTGATGCCGAGGCTGTTTGTGGTTGGCTGAGAGAGGTGAACTCGTTAGTTTGCAGCTGTGTTAATTAAATCAGGTTGCCCGCCAACATCCTTTGATCTGACATCAGATGTGACAGGACAAATTGATATAGATATAGATTTTTGTGCTGATTCAGATAGTTGCATTGAATAGTGGTTGTTGTGGTTATTTATTGCATTGAAATGTTATCTGACATTCTGGAAAGGTGACATGTGCGCATTGTGCGCCGGTCAGCCAAACTGCCACTGGACCAACTGCGCTCTGCCCTGCACCGAGAGTAGACCAGGTTGGAGCTGGCGAGCTTTCAGCGCACTTCCAGCGCAGCCTTTTGGCATGAAATTGTCAATGCGCCAAGCTGAATCTGTCGACACCTCCATCTTGGCGCACCTCAGTCTACAAATTTGCCAAATTGACTGCGTGACGTGTTGCGCCAGATGAAATTACCACTGCGCAGGGTTTGCCACCTCCTGCCACGCCTGCACCTGGTACGAAATTAGAGCCCAGTGATTTAATTCAGCAGTGTTATTTTGCACTGGGAGTGAGTGGGAGGACAGTGCAGCTGCATGCAATACTGTATCCAGTACTACGCCTACCATGGTGTAAATTACTCAATATTTTAGAGATACTGTGCGCATATAATCAAATGCCAATTAAAGCTCAAAGTTTGGAGCCGTTATTCACAGCAACGACATGAGGTGGTTTACATGGACCATCTATGGTTAAAAAGCATGTACAGGGCGGGATGTGATTTGTGATGTATGAAGAGAAGTTTGTTTAGGTGTCCATATGCAGGGTTTTATAAATCTGAATGTTTTTGGCAATTTTGGGTTTTGACTGCGAGCACACTTTTATTTATTTACACACAGTTTCATAAATGAGACCCCTGGACTGCCTTGGGCAGTTTATCCTGTACTTCCCAGCAGATCATCTCAACTCAAAAACAAATGAATTAAAGTGTAAGGTTTAAGTCTGGGCTTTAGCTGAACCCTTGACCATACAGTCAACTGTCATTTTATCCATTAAAAATCAGATCTACAGAGGGTGAAGGGTTCTGAATGCTGTCTGTTGACAGACATACTATATGTCAACATGGCTGTCAGCTGGAGGAACACTGGCACAACTCTCAAACACGTCAACCTTTACAAAACAAAAATTGTGACTAATAATAACAAACAGACTTTACTTTAGTGATCATTAATAAATCAGTAATAAAAACAACAACCAACTGTATAAATAAATGTTTTGCCAACATTTATTATTAGCAATTCAACACTATATCAACATTCCAACTGTTATTTCTGATCCAGTGGTAGACGCCTGCTGGACATCAAGATAACCCCAGGTGATGTATGTTCAAACGTATTTGAAGATCCTGGTCATGTGACCTCTGGTCATGTGATTCTCAGACCAGGATATATTGAAGGAGTTGAATTCCACTGGCTTGAGGCCTGTAAGCTTCTGATTGGTATCTGTGTCCTTTCAGTTGATGCTTTTGTCAGTCTCCTCAGTCCTCTCTATATTTTGGCTCTGCTCCTCCATGGCTAGACACAACTGGACTTTCTGTCACCGTGTACACACATGTCGGGGTTAATTAAGGGCATTATAGTTTTTTCATCAGTGTGCGTGATTAGACCTGAGTTTTTGCAGGAAGGGTCTGTTTTTGCGTTGCTGAGCATGCTGGTGTGTGTCAGCAGCGTTACAGTTGGGTGGCCATTGTACTCGTCAACGGCCACTTCGTGGGAATCTGTGGCTGGGTTGGCTGGACTCACGTTGCCTTGGCGACAGAAGCAACAGACTATCCTGGCAAAGGGACGAAAAATGACTCGGTTCAGGCTGTCGCGGGCACTTTCACTTACGAAGCAGTAGAGAGCAGGGTCAGCCACGCAGTTTAACGAGGTCAGCAGCAACGACAGGTGGTAGTAGTTAAATACCCCTAGGAAATAAGAATACAGGTCATGTGATTAAGATACATTTCATCCCCACATACTGGAATACTTGCAAATATGAAACAGTACCTGCAATAAAGTTGCAGTCTCGCTCCAGTATGGTGCGTACTAACAAGAAAACGTGGTATGGCGAGAAACAGACGAGGAAGATGAGAATGGTGCTGCTGACTAATTGTCTAATCCGTATCTTCTGAACCGGCTGTGTCCCAGCACTCCGACCCACGGCACGAAGGACACACAGGTAGCTGACCTGGACAGAAAAATATCTATCACTATCATGGTTAAGAATACTAATTCTACATAGTACCTCCCCTATGTCTCTGTCTCATCTGACAACTGCTTTACAAAATGAGGATTGTATGTACTCTAGTTAGTACACACTGAGAAAATTGAAACATTTGCTGTCAGATGTCTTGTGTAGTCAGATAATGATGTTTTCTGAATTTGTGTTTTGTCTAGTTCCATGTTGCAGTGGGTTGGGTTTTCAGGGCCACCTTAGCAATCAGAGTGTAGGAATATAATAATAAAGTGTATAAAATATAAAGTGCCACCTGTCTCACTAAAAATATTAATTGAAAGTAAAAGTGTTTTCAGCAACTCTGGCACCTCTAGTCAGGTTAAAGTGCCCTGTTAATAGAAAGAGAACGGAATGTCAGTCAGTCAAGGCCCAGTCAAGACACTGACAAGGTGAATGACACATTATCTTACATGTAGTTACACTTTGCAAAAGAGGGTAACACTGTGGCTGAACAGCATGTCACCCTTAACTCTAGACTCCACTGTCTGACCACTGCAGACATCTCAGCAGGTACATCAGGGAAAACACTTGTGTGGGTGGACTATAGTGTGAAAAGCCATTCCACGGATGCTAATAACAAATAGAGAATGAGTGGACCTGTATTGAGTTTGAATGCGCTACCGAAAGTTACGAATGTAACTACAGTTCTATGAATCCTGAATGACCGCCAGAGGTAGTGCTTTAAGCACTGAATATTCGAGCAGTTCGAGTATGTATACCAACAATGTCACCTGTGACCCCTGGACCATATCTTCCGGTGTCATCTGAGGATCATTTGCTACAGAATCAGAGTGACAGAGAGAACAGTTGGCACAGAGCAGCGTACAGGGTCCTTATCCTGATTTGTACACCAGTTGGAGAACAGTCTGTTCTCATACTGGAGACGAGTAGACGGCGTTCTTGCGTTCATTATGGTATGTCTGACAGGACTAACACAGCCAAACACACAGTTGGAGGCACCGTGGATTGGGGTGCAAGATCTGACCCACCAGTTGGGACAGGAGATCCCTCCTGTCTGGAAGGCACCACGGTACACTGCAACAGAGCCTGTGCAGTAGAGGGAACCAGCTCCTCCCTGGCCAGAAGGGAGCCACAAGAAGGACCCTTGGCCCTCCTGAAAGACCCTGTGGAGTACTGGTTGAATCAGAGGAAGCAGAGGAAAGGCATACAGAAGGCCGTCCGGTCAAGGGTGAGCCAGTGCATCCTGGCCTAGAGAACTGGTCATCTTGGCCAAGGAGAACCACAGAGGACAGTGGGTCGACACTTCTGAAGCGAAGAGGTCCACCTCTGCTCTGCCGAAGAGGCTCCAGATAACGTTCACTTTCTCAGGATGGAGGCGCCACTTTTCTGATGGAAGCTCCTGACGGGAGAGGATGTCTGCCAGATGGTTCTGCTCTCCCAGTAGATACATTGCTCGAAGGCTGAGCAGGCGGGGGGCTGCCCATATGAGGCACAGACCAGCCAGTCGGGGAGAGGGGGAGCCCGAAGGGTAGCACCCTGAACTGCCAGTGATGGCCTTGATACGTGAAGCGAAGAAACTGCCAGTGTTGCTGAGCGATGGGGACATGGAAGTAAGCGTCTTTGAGGTCGATGGATGTGAACCATTTTCCATGTGCCATAATTCACAGAACATCTGCTGTGGTCAACATGTGGAAGGGTATGACTTTCATAAATCTGGTTAGCCCTCTGAGGTCTAAGATTGGACGAAATCCACCAGTCTTTTTTGTCACAAGGAAATAGGTTGAATAGAGCCCTCTGACAGAGACAGGCATGACAGAGGGCTCTCTCCCACAGCTTCGAAAGCACCTTTGGCCAGGAGGGCAGTTAACTCCTGGTCCAACACGAAAGCCTTTGCCGGATCGCTGATGAAGGTCATCTTGACCCGGCCAGATGTGGGAGGCCAGCGGTGTAATGGAAAATTTTATATCGGTGACCCTTGGTTGAACCTTGGAGATGTCTAGATGTCGAAGATGTATGTTTATGAACTTAAGGTAACTTTAGAAAGGGCAAGTTCCACTTTTGCACTCCTTGTTCCTGTTATGGTCTTGCTCAAGAAAGTGGTTGCTTCCATGCCCAAAAACCACAACGGGTTACTACATCTCTTTTCATACATGCGTTAATCTTACAGTAGCATAACGATATGTCATAAGCACTAAATCAAATCTTGTACTATAATTGCTCTGCTGTAAACTTGTCTTTTAAGAAAGAAATAATGTTATTGGACAATATATGATGACGCCTCCTAGGAGGAACACATGGCTCCTTACTTAATCTGATGTAACCAAATCTCGGTGTGCACCCTCATACAGACTTTTGTGTGTGTGATGGTCCACCTCTTGCAAGATTAAATAAAGTACTTATAGTAAAACCTTTTATTTGCTGGACTTGTGACTTTTTTTCTGTCTCTCACACAAGTTAAGGAAATTTCCACAACAGCGGCGGAATTGAAGCTTGTACCCATGTGTCAAGGTAGCAACTACCCACAGGTCTGAAGCATGAACAGCCCACTCCTGGAGCTGCTGATGTGAAAACTACCCGACTGCCGGTCCCAAGGCCTCAGTGTCTGGCCCTCCAGCCCATAGAAGCTCTAGAGGGGTCTCTGGAGCTCGAGGTTGTCTGGAGGGCAGGTGGGCAGTGTCCCGAAAGTCCCGGCTGGTCTCTGCGCAGGACGCTGGACATCACGACAGCCAATGGAGTGTGTCCGTGGAGGTAAGTGGGTGCAAGAGGCAGCTGAAGGATGGACATTATTTGTCCAATTTCTCTGGACATAAGGCCAAATGCTTCCAGTGAGGCATCACAAAAGTTGACTGAATCAGCATTCACATTGCCCTCCTGCAGTGAAGCTGAGAGGGCCAACATGTGATGTGACAGGGAGTTGCCTATGCAACCAGCACGTACTCCAGTATCATAAGCCCTTGTGAAAAGGTCATCTGTGATCCGACACTGGGGTCGAGGGCATCTAGCATCCCTTCGTAGAGCTTCATCTGGGGGCACAATGAGGGAAGCAATGGCAGGCTCAACGGATGGCATGCAATCCAGGCCAACTCTTGCTGCATCGTGCATGGCTGCCAGGGTCCGCCCATCTGCAGAGAGACAGGAGCAGGCCTTAGTGTCCCTCCAACAGGCCTGTAACTCCTTTAGGTAGTCCTCTGAATGGGGAATAGCAAAAGCAGTGGGGGCTGGCCTGCGCCTGAAGAAGGCGCTTGCAGGTGCTGCTTCTGCCTGTGGAATGTCCATGTGCAGCCGCTAAAGGGGCGTGACAGCACGCATGGAGCTGTCTTCCATCTCGTCCGCTGAAATCTGAGCCGAGGAGTGGGAGCCCTGCTCAGACACTTGGGAACCCCCATGTCTCTGATCTTCCCCATAGTCATGGAAGTGGGTGGCTGAAGCTGCCAGGGAGAGCATATCCTCCTCAGGTATCAGCACCAACATGACAGGAGATGGTGCCACATCATCTTCCAAGGGGGCATCAGGCTGGTGGGCCCTGAGCATGGACCTCATCTGGGCCAACTCAGCAGACAGCTGCTCCACCTTAGACGAAAGCCTGCTATGGTCAGACTTTGCCTTCTTCCTGAACGGTGCGACTGCTGCAGCCTCTGCCCAGCGCTTGGAGCATCTCTGAGGCGACTGGACTGATGGGGGGAGGTCACCGGAAGATATGGTCTCTTTTGGGTCATCCAGGGGTCACAGGTGACATTGTTGGTATACATACTCGAACTGCGCGAAGGGGAATATTCAGTGCTTAAAGCACCGTCTCTGGCGGTCAGCAGGGATGAAATAGAACTCCTACAGCATTACTAATTTCACAGATTCACACATTTTTCACACGGAAAGGTCACTGTGGGTGCAGTGCGGGGTTTCAAAATATGAAAAGCTAACCAAATGTGATTGCAAAACAATAAAATGTGATGAAAAATATATGTTATCCTACCGATAGAATGGCTAGTGGAAACATGAAGCCAATAGTGAAGCGGTAGTAGTTGATTGGGCGCTCCCACTGCTGCATGGGGTAGTGCTCGAAGCACACCGAATGGTTCTTGCGGTTTTTGCTCAGTTCTTTGTGGTGGAAGAAAACCACGCCTATCGCAATCTCCTTCAGCCAGATGACGGCACTAAAGAGCCACGCTGCTCTCATAGAGCGGAGAGAGCTGAACCTGCACACACGGAGATCAACAATGGCAGTATTTGGTGTTAGATAAATGGTGTGTGACGTGCACGTGTGTTTTGTGTGTTGTAGTTTCATTACCGTAAAGGATGGACCACTGCAAGGTAGCGATCTAGACTGATGCAGCACAGGAAACCAATGCTGATGTAGATGTTCTCGTAGAGCAGGAAGCCACACAACTTACACAACCATTCCCTGTGAAGCCAATCATCATCCTGAAACATCAACACAACAGCAACACAAAGCCATTTTAGAAAAAACATTTTTAGGAACATCTGCCTCTCTTTGCCTTCAAAAACACCTCATTCTAAACCCAAAGCATTCAAGTGGTAGTGGTACATTTGGAAAACCAAATGTATGGTTTTTGTTTACCTGGAAGATATACTGGAGCCACATTGGCAATGAGGCCAGATATAAGAGATCAGACACAGTGAGGTTGATTAAATAAACTCCCAGCTCATTCTTCTGCTTCAGCTGTGCAGCAGCGTGGTAGAGAGAGTACAAGTTGGAGGGAACGCCAACCTACAATCAAGAAGATCATTTATTGTCATTTATGTCATTCTCTGTTCCAGGCACTTTTCTTCCATATCACCAAGGACACAGAGGTTTGTGCACAGACAGTAGGACATGTCCCTACCAATATGTTGGGAGGAAAAAACTGTCCTGACCAATATTTGAGTCAACTTGTTCACACTGAGCTTGGAGTCCCAGAGGGAGGCCACACACCAAGGTTCACCTCATGTATTATTGCCAGTGAGGGAGTGAGAGCAGGTCATCATGTGATCACTCATCACTTTCAGTCTGGTGGTAATTGTACAATGCAGGCAACTAACAGTGTCATTCAAGATCACCTTGCGTTATTATAGTATACTGATATTTCAGTGGCTTTGCAGCATTATGCTGCTGTAGCCCTGGTCGGTTTACTGAATATCAACATGTTCTGTCGTTCCCTTTCATTAAATCTTTGATCTATTTCTGTGAAAATGTTTAAATGTAATGTATTGTTACGATGTAAATACAGATGATACAAGAACACCACTCAATTGAGTGTTAAAGAGCCCTCTTTGTTTTCTACAGGTAGTTCTATCCCTATCAATAAGTTACTTTTGGGGGTGTTATTGGGATGGTACAGTAGAGAAAGAGACATGAAAGCCACAGACGCTGCACCCAACACAAATGCTTCCTGTCCTGATCAGACCAAAGCTATGGCCTAGTTCCTCACTGCTTCTTACAGCTGGGCCTCACGCTGACACTGCATGCAGAGTGTGAGATAAACAATTGTGCAATTTACCCAAAAAAAAGTGCATTATATCAGATATCAAAAGTCCAGTTTGCTTACAGAGTGGAGACCCACAGCTGATTGTAAAGGTAGCTGTGCTAAAAAGCTGACAACAAACTGTAGGTAATTGTCACAAGTGCAAGTTGCAGAAAGGCTTGATCTTTGGTGAGCACACTTTCAGTTCCTCCATGGTTTGGTATAATGTACACTAAATATAGACATTAGTTTATTAATGTCAGTACTCTTCTGTGTGTCACTGGTGGTTTTTAGTTTAGCCTCTAAAGGGCAACCTCACTCAGGGATTCAGTCATTCAGTACTTTATAATTCCACTCCTACATTTCAGAGGGAAATATTGTTCTGTCTATTCTACTACACCGATTTGACAGCTTTAGTCAAACAAGAATCCTGTTGGCCTGTAAAAGTTCACTACAGCACCTGCTCTATGTTGTAGTGAATTTTCACCTTCTGACTGTCATGTTCACTCTGAGCACAACACAGACATGTTTAGCATTCTGTTGATAACTTTAGTTAATGTTTGATATTTCAAACTAAAATACTAACAAACAGCACTTTGAAACACTGCTGTAATGTTATGCTTTCAGGGAGGAGGAGGAGGAGGAAGAGGAGGAGAAGGAAGGCTTTCTAGAGTTGAGACATAATTATTTCCTGTGTCACAGTGACCTTCATTTAAAAACAACCCCTTTTTACAATAATGTTCCCATTTGCTCTGCACATTTATAATTTATAATTTATTCACATGCCTCAACAGTTTCTGTTGAATTTTTCAGTATTTACTCACCAGTAACACCAGGATGTAGACACAGGAGAAGATGTACTGGTGGATCTCATGGCTGATGGTGCAGTTAATCACGCCCTCCTCAGACATGGTGAACACATCACATCTCACTCACCCTCACTCTACTTCACCTTAAACATGGACACTCTCTCATTAATGTTTTCAGACATGCTAATAGATACACAAATCTTCATACTAGTTGGAGCACTCAGTGGCTTCAGCTTGTAGTCCTTAGTCCAGCTTCATCTGGTCACTGTGGAACACAGAGGAGAGATTCTAAATATCAGGCTTGGTCCTGTCTTTGATATCATGCTTGTAAAAGCTTCACTATGTGATAAATATGAAGTTGTACAAAATGTTCTGATGGTCCTTTGACTTGATGTTGAGATCTGCGAGGACCAGAATGGTGAACAGGTCAGCAGACTGATAATGACACCAAAGATAAACATGGCATTGGAATAGCTGAAAATCTGAAATTATCTGAACAAAAACAAAATCATAATCAGTGAGCTCACCTTCACATCAATAGATCTCTGGAGAGATGGTCGAGGAGGGTAAAACACTGAAATAGGAAACAAATCAATTTCCTGTTGAAACCACGACTACATCCTGTTTATATTCCCATTTGTTAAAAACAACTGCTTAATTCAGCTGGTTGTGTGAGTGATTAACAACTGTTATTGCTGATTCAACTTCATGCATTCAAAGCACCATGGCCCAGTATTTAAAGTGTATTATATTACTGTGACCTATATGGCCTTTGCTTCTGATCAGCATATTGTAAGGGAATACCTAAAACAATTATTTATTGTTTTAATGTTTTAAATTGCATCTTTCAGCTGTAGACCCTCACTGAGATCAAGCAAAAACAATATTTTTTTTCAGCATCTATAAATTATAAAACAAAGGAAGTGATCAGGAAGATTTACGTCTACAGGCCGCACTACAAGGAGCACTAAAGACTCCCCCATAAGGAGTACTTCATCCACACTGGTTAAATCACTGTTCACTGGTTACCCTCCAGAGAGCCAGATGTGCCTTCTGGCTAAAAACCTGCTACATCTGGCTCAAAGCAGTGCTACAGAGAGCGACAGCACCAGCTGTCCATCTTGCTGCTCACTGTCTCTCATCCTGCCTCCTGTGCTGTTAGCATACCTGCATCATAGCTAACACATCACTGATAAAGATTTAGATCAGATAATCTGTCCTTCTATCACATAACATACTGAAACAACACAACATACTTCAATGAAACACAAACTATACAACTGAGACTCTGTTATTTGTGTAGCCTGAGAATATATCAATAGATTAACTGAGGTGTTGGAGTCAAATCAATGATTAAACACATTTTGAAAAAACAACCTTTACACAAGGCCCCTCCAGGCCCCCCCAGGGCCTCAATAGAAGGTAATGGCAGCTCATGGCAGCTCATGGCACAACATCCAGGTACAGTGTTAATAAATGAACTGAATCAAATTACCACACACTGATCACCACATGTGAAACTAGATTCAGACTGTTGGCCCAAAGGCTTTGTGTGGCAGGACATTCAGCCTTTATTCAGACCTTATTTAGTTGTACACAGTTCGGCCCATAGTGCCCATAGAGTAACATCATATCATAGCTGCATTCAGCCACACTGTACATTTTGCATATTGGATAATATTCACGTTACATATCATTTAAAGTTGGGTGTTCCCCTCCCTCCACCAGCAGGATTATCAGTGAGACTTCTTCACGTTTGTTTTGGATGAAATACAAATACAACACTTCTCTGTGAGCTGTGTCTCCACCATCAGGAAATACGTTACTACAGTTAATTTATATTCCTGACATTTAAAGATCAAGCTCAAAATGCTTCTTCTTTTTTTTTTTTTTAGCTTTTGTTCCTCTAACTTTGTTGTAGATGTTTTGAGTTACTTCCATCAATGCTGTGAAAATAAAGCACTGAAAAGTGAATTTGAATAGACAAAATTGTTGCCATTAACCTTCTCTTAACAACCCATAATAACAAAGTGAAAACATTCTTTTAGAAATTTATGCAGCTTTTATCAAAAATCAAAAAACACATTGTTGTGTTCCTTCAAACTGCATAACTTGTCCTTGGCTGGAGTTCACCTGTGGCAAACTGAATTGACTGGACATAGTTTAGAAGCACACACCATAAGGTTCCACAGTTTACACTGCCAATGACTAAGCCATAAGGTACAAGGTTGTGTACTGTCCTCATGCATGTGGCATTAGACTAGCTGTATAAAGAAACATTTCTAAAGAAGCACATGGCTCCCAGTTACTGTGAGCCTTGGTCAGGGAGGTGTCCATGGATCCAGCAGTCAGTGACAGTGACGCAAAAGTGGGGTTATATCCCTGTAGTAAACAGCCATAAAAACTCTGGAGTGGCTTCAGGACAAACCTCGAACCGTCCTTGAGTGGCCAGACCAGAGCCCACACTGAAACCCTATGGATTAGAACCTCTGTGAGAAGACCTGGAGAGAGCTGTGGACAGTGTGACAGAGCCAGTCAGCAGGAATGGGATAAACTGCCAGAATCCAGGTGTACATAGACTACACCAGGAAGACTCAAAGCTATAATACCTTACGTCAATAAGTACTGGATTCAAAGTCTGAGTGCCTTTGTGAATGAAAGATTTCTTGACTGGTTCCTGATTCTTAAAAGAAAATATTTTCATTTTTCCATTATTTCAAAAAAATAACTCTACAACACCATGAAATGTGCATAGAGAGAAGAAAGAACATTTCTGAAGCCACTGTAAATGCAGCGTTGCTTCCTCCCTGTGAATTTTACCTCCAGTGTGACACAAAGTCAACGACAGTGAAGCCTCTGAATATAACCTCTACTATATCCCAGCATTTTTAGAATAGCTCCATAATAGCATACTGCAAAACCATTTAGAGCAATTTTAACACAACACACTTGCCCACGAGCATCATCCCTCTTCCTCTCTCTCTCTCTCTGTCTCAGACGGACTCTCTGTCTCTCTAATCTTCTTAAATAAACCACTGTCAGATTAGAGCACAGCTGGATATACTGCACTTTCCTTTACAGTCAAGCTAAACCAAACTTTTAACCCTTACTTAACCTGGTGAATGGAATAAATTATTTCTACAGATAAACAATACCAAAAAAAAATATATGTAAAATTGTATTTTAAATAGTATTAAAATGATGGTCTATTCTCTACACATCTGCACCTTTTTGACTGATCCATGCAGCCTGATCGCTGCAGCAGTGACATCACTGAGATGTTCCTTCGTGTTATAACAATGTCTCTAGTCAATTGGACCTAAAAAATGTCGCCACATTTGTGTCTCATTTTTCCTCAATGATGCTCATTTGCATTAAAGATTATATCTTCTTCTCCCTCTTTGTGATATATTGTTTGGTTCAAAACTTGAACCAGTGGACTGAAGAGATCAGGTACTTCACTGAAAAGTCCCTTCACACCATATGTGTGCTGACTTGTTCACATCACAGACACTTGCTGACCACTGGTCCATTGATAACAGAGAACTGAGAAGTGAGTGTGTCAGACTGGGGAGAGAGAAGACACACTCCCTTTGTTTACTTCAGTGCTTAAGTGCTTTAACATGTAGTGATGCAGAGTTTCAGAGGTCAGGGAATTCTTAGCTTTTCTTAGTCTGCACACAATGGGAGGTAATGCACAGATGCAAATTCTAGGCAACAGACACTACAGTCCAGGTGCTAAAACTCACTGTGACCTCAAATGAGTCACATAAAGCTCAACTGATTCTGTTATGTGATTCACATTACACATAGTGACAAGTATGCTGATGCTCCTCCATTCTACATGCCTGCAGCTGGAACCCAACTGGACTGTGTCCTTATCAGTGTCATCACAGGAGAACAACCAGAGAACTGTGTGTAGATGATCACTAAACATGTTGTAAAAAATTACTGAATGATTTTCCAGTGGAGTGGGACCCTTGTGTATCTGCACTGGGTGACGCTGACATATACCAATGTTGTACTTCCATGCAACAGCACTAGAGTCAGAAAGTGTTGATGGATAAGAACACTGTGCTATAATATCTACCCCCTCAGGGGGTCTGAGTCTGTCCCAGCTGTCTGTATTAGATTTATGGTTTAGTGTTTGATTTATGGTATACTCAGAAATAAGAGATGGAGAAAGCATCAAATAAACTGGTGTCTCCTGGGTAAAATTAGCAATATCAACCGAGTGTGTTTCATTTGGTCTAGACTACGGGGAAGTCGCTGTTGCCTTTTAGTTCTGGTTCACTTTGATTTCACACTGTAATTCTGAAGTCATATGACATATGACTGACAGGTAAAGAAAGTGAGACTGCAACTCTACAAGTTTGACTCTATTAATATTGATGAACATAATTAATAATGTAGCAGCATGTTCCACACTGTACTCCTTAGAGTAGGAAACAGCACAACACAGCTCTCTATGAACCCAATTACACCCTAAGTATAAAGGCACATCCTTGCTCATGCTCAAGTGGGAGCATTGGGCCTCATTCGCCAATATCTAAGAATTTTCTTAAATTCTTTCTTAAGTCATTCTTAAGAAATTTCTTAGGAAAACGTTGGATTCATGAAGGTGTTCTTAGGCCGCAGAAATGTTCGCAGCTGTGTTCTTAAATTGATGAATGCCATCTCTTTGTATGTTGGAGTGCCAGGTGATCCTAATTAACATAAGAATAGCATAGGTAAATGCCCCATCAATCCCTTTAAAGGGCATGAGACTGCAGGGCCATGTGCACACAGAAACCACAGGCACTGAGCAGAGAAGGTGAGTTAAAATGTCCAAACAAAAATCTGCAGAGGGAGCATGGGACTCCAAACGTTAGTAGCGCTGAAGAGGAGGTACTACTGCAGGTGGTCAACAAAAAAACCAGCTGTTATATATAGCAGCGTCAGCAGTGGATGCAAAGTAGCAGAAAATAAAGATATATGGGATGCTGTCAGTTGTTCACTGAATGTTGCATTTGGAGAAGAGGAGGACAGGCCTGTCGAGACTTATCTGAGCTGGACCAGCACATCACTCTCAGGTGGGCTGTGAGAAATATCATCTTATTATCATATGTCATATGATCAGTCACTCTATTGCTATTGGATGGCACAGATCCGAATAAACACAATCAATGTGAATTAAGTGTCTATAGTGTTGTTAAGAGGCCGCAATGCTTTGTAAAATAATAATAGCATAATATTCACCAAGGCATCAGCTGAACATCGGTATCGACTGATATTCACCGATGTTTATCTGGTATGTGGCATATTGTGCTGACTCAGAGGAGAGTCTCTCTTTTTTTGGGGGGACGTGACTCTGCTGAGACGTCAGAGGGCGTGTGCATGTTAAATTTGTTAAAGTTGAGTGAGTAATAATGTCGTTTTTTTGGGAGTAATGTAGATTTCTTTGTTTCCCTTACACAAAAGATGAATAAATTACCAACATTGGCCAAATTGTTATTATAAACATCGGTATCAGCCCAGAATTTCAGTACATCAGTACATCCCTAAAAATAATAATTAAAAACATCATAAATGATAAGAAAGTTATTCTAATTCAAATGATATAATATGATACAACTGCAGAACAGAAGAAAAAGCAATAACCAATTATTTTGCACAAGTGTCAGCTCTCAAATGTGTGTAAGTATGCTCTGGAGTGTGTGTAGAATTTGTTCCTGTAGTCTGTCCTATGATAAGGCTTTTAGTTAAAGCCAAGGCTGCTCTCTCTTTCTCTTTATATCAAACTATTTCATATCATTTATTTTCTATTTTCTCTCTCCCCTGCTTTGCACTGCATGATCCAGATCATGATTATTATTATTATTTGGTACTGCTATCATTGTGGCTCATTACTGATAATGCAGTTACAAATGTGGATATGACGATTATCACTTTGTAATTTCTCCTCTCATCTGAACATTTAAAGTGCCCTGAGCAGCTAATTATGAATTGGTGCAATAAAAATACAACTTAACTGAACTGAAGTTATTTAAGATTTCAACAGCTTATTAGTCATCACCTCAGAGAGAGTGTTTCACATAATGATGTAATCTGATGTCTTCTCTCCTGTGATTTACTGTGACGTAAATACAGTGGAATGATGTGTTATTGGAGGTCATTCAATATGATTTGTTTATGATTTTTACTTCCCGCCACCCCTTTCACTCTGTTATTCACTAAGTGTGTTCACTCAGCAGTGTTCACCCCTCACAGCCAGACCACTGAAACCACCTCCCTGAGGAATTATACATGGCACAGTTTGCATCATAGATTCAGACAAGGATGATCAGAGTCTGTGTTGCATGTTGTAGGGGTTGCTTTGGGGGTCAGTGGTCCACACTACCATGGCATCAAACTGATGTGGGTATCAAAAATAGATATCAAGTCTAAGTATAAATAAGGAGACACCAGAATCAACTGTTGCTGCTGAATTCCATGCCACAGAGTTCCCCTGCTACATTTCAAAGTACTAGCAACTACCAGCAAGACATTTGCATTAAAGTATCAAAAGTCTTGTTTTGTTCCTGAGTTAACACCTCTGCACCAGCATTTAGACCACGTAAGGCCCATCACCACCATTCATAAGGCACAGCAAACAGCCGTGCAGTGCAATTCTGTGAAAATGCACTTAGCCACAAAGGTACTCAACACTACAGGCCAATTTTTACATAATGGACGGACTGTTAATGGACATGGGTTGCATTCATACATACAGACACATAACCATTCAGATATTTCAGAAACCACTGGAGAAATCCTGCTTTACACAGTACACAGTTGTCATCAGAGTCTTAAGTCACGAAAGAAAATCTTAGATCACAAACATCACAACAATGATGTTTATACAGTCAGCTGTAACAAGACATTTTCCGGCCAGTAATCAGTATGTGGTACAGTACTTACTCTTGTGAAACCAAATGTGGCTTTTTGTCGTCATTGTTCCTGCTAAGTGCTAATTTGCTAATAATGTGGTATTTTGCACTGCATTTCCCAGAGATCACCTGCCCACAAAACAGCACTCATTTTTTGGGGGGTTTCTAAATTTCCTGATGGAGCTCTTTGTACTCTGATCAGCTAAGATGATCTATGCTCCATCAGTCGTCATTGTGAATGTAGTGAACAACAAAGCATTGTAACTCTGTCATGAGAATTCTATTCTGACTGTACTTTTAGTTTCAACAAGCTACGCTCAGATACGAGGTGTTCTTACCAAACACACACTTACTTCTACTACTGCAAAGTGTGAGAAAAGGGAAGTGTGAGAAACACTTTCTAGGAATATGAAGCAATCCAGTTCTCTGGACTGCTGTTACTAGTAGAAAGGAATGGGTTTGCACAAGCTTCACCCCTTTTTCACCCCAACACTTTTCAAAAAACAAGTAAAGGGAAAATTAAAAAAAAAAACCCCAAAAATACCAGCTTGAATAACAAAGGTAGTGAAACTATTTTTTGTGACTGTCCACACGTCATAGCCTTACACAAAGACATCAACACACTTCCTGTCTCTGGGTCGTGCAGCAGCTCCTTCCTCCTTGTGGTCTTCGATCTGATATGCATCATTAGCCGTGAGACCTTACAGAAAAATGTGTATCTGTCCACATCACATCCAGTCAACTGAGTTAACTGGAGATGGAACCAATCAAGGTGTAAATCCAGAGAAAAGCCCATCAATGCTAATGGATGAGAGAAGTCTGGTTGTGATAAGTCAATTGATCTGGTAAATCAGTCAGTCGTGGACAGACATCATTTACAAGGTTAGTGCCTGTCCTCATCAGATAGAAATGACACCAAGCACCTTGGATTTACCTAAAATACTTGGGTACATTATTTAGTAATGAAATGATTTTCTGAATATATGAGTTTATATGAGTTTTTGTCATCCTTTAGCCTCTCAAAATGATTGCAAGAGTTCCACCTACCCATCCATCCATTGTCTATACCACTTATCTATGCAGGGTCACAGGGGGCTGGAGCTGATCCCATCTGACACTGGATGAGGGTGGTGTACACTCTAGACAGGTCGCTCTTCTGACATACATGCCTATGGGCAATTTAGAGTATCCAATCAACCAGTCCATGTTTTGGGACTGTGGGAGGAAGGCAAGGTAATTTTATAAGTATAGCCCATTTATACAAACAGTTTGTCTTAAGGGGCTTTACACAGCATCATGACAACATCCTCTGCCCTTAGACCCTCACATCGACTGAGGAAAAACTCCCAAGAAAACCCTTAAAGGACAATTTCAGTCAAATTCAACCTGGGGCTATAGTTTCCTAATATTTTAGGTCTAAAAGAATGAATGTGAAGATTTTCTTTTTAATTGCTCCTACTGTGGAGTAGTTTGTTTGTCCCCACATCACCACAGCAGCGTTTAATGGGAGTGGACGGATCTTTTTTTGGACGGCTGTTTAGTCTATTTACATCCCACAAAACCAAATTTTTCATCAGAGACAACATCAGACGGCTTTTCAAACATACACCGAGGGGTTTGTTTACTTCAAGAAAGCCGACATGTTTGTAAACAGAGCTGTAATACCAAGTAATACAAAGAACTGTCCTTTAACAGGGAAAAAAACAGCCGGGTGAGCAACAGACGAAGGATCCCTCACCCAGGACGGGCAGACAACAGAGCTGATGAAGGGAGCTGGGGAGAACATGCAAATTCCACCCAGAAGGGCACAATGCCTGGGAATTGAACCCAGAAACGTATTGCTGAAACACAAGGGGGTAGGATATATATGGGCGGCATCGTGGTACTGTGATAACAGAAACATCAGTGATAGGCAGTGATGATCCCCAACCCACAGCCAATAACTGACCCTTCAGGATATGGCATCAGTCACTCCTGTCATCAGAGAATGGAACAAAATAACCTTATGAAGGTGTCTGCTCAGCCACAGGTTGTTCAGACAGTGAGTGGAGCAGACAGAGCTGTGGAGGTTCATCATCAGCCTGCACATGTTTTCATATTCCTATTCCAGCAGCATCATCACTTCTGTCCACTCAACATGGGATCTCAGTGTAAGGGTTTATTACAGCAGGTGCCACTGAGGCACATGAGACTGTTCCACACTTCTTCATCAGTCAGTAATTCTATGAATATTACATGAAGTTGTGAAGTCCATCAAGCAGAGAAATAAGAACTGCCCTGTGAGTGAGTGGAGAGACTCTGCAGCTGCTGCAGCGTTTCCCCTGCAGCTTCACACCCGAGAATAAGTCCTGTCAGACATGGAAAATGCTTCTTGGTCCCTGACACCATCACGGCAGCCCACTGACTGACAGGATCAATAATTAATAAATCTGACCAGTGTAGGCATTCGGACCGTGTCCGCAGCGCGTCTCGTTGCACACAATCAACAAATATTTCCTGTGGTAATGATTTACATTCAACAGGATGTAGCACTTTGGCTGGAAATACGAAAAGGAAATGTTTCTCCTACATTAAATAAACACACACACACACGCACACACATACACACAAACACACACATGGGCTACACATACACTCGCTGCTGATCTCAAGTTCAAGCAGCTTGGTATCTACACAGATTAAAGAAATAAAGAGGACTTTTTCTTACCGAGTCCGTCTGGAGGTCCTCATCAAACCGACCGGCAGCTCCTTCCTCTCTCTCACTCTCTCTCTTTCTCTCACTCTCTCTCTCTCTCTCTCTCTCTATCTATCTTTGTGGTCACACGTGGTCTCTCTTCCTGGCATACACGCGACAGCCTCGCGTTCCCGTGCGTCGTCAGAGAGTTCCGTCGGTCTCTGTGGTTGTTGTCATGGTGGATACGATACTATACGAATTACTTTATTAATCCCCAAAGGGAAATTCACTTGTCTGTCAGCTCATCACCATTTGCAGAAGAATCAAAAAAGCCTGATGGCTAAAGGTACAAAGGATCTTCTATAGTTCTCCATCCTGCAGCAAAGAGAGAGGAGCCGTCCACCACTGCTGCTTTCCTGGTCCATCAAGGTGCCATGAAGTGGATGATCTGAGCCGTCCAGAATGGCCTCCACCACCCTCAGTGTTCATCACTCCACCACATCCCTCAGTGAATCCATCAGGGAAACATGATTGAAGTCTCCTGATATGATTAAAAGTGCCATAGGTTTATGTTTAGTCTGTATCCTAGCAACGACTTCATGGAGAACTTCAGATGGAACTTCAGCAGTAGCCAACAGGTGGGATGTACACAATTGTTATGATTTGAAAAAAATGTCTACTTTCTTAGTCTTCACCAACATCTCCAGCTCTTCATCACTCTTGTTGGGCAGAGTTGATATTTCTCATGATGAATGACGACAGAAAGGGCCGACAGTACATCTCCACTTCCAAGTCTTCATCTTTGCACCAACAGCACAGCAACCATGAAAACACCTCTTCATCTCAACTGGAACAGGAACAGGGTGGCATCCTCCAGTTCTGCTCCATTTTCAATGAAAGAAGCTCCTGTCCTGAAGAATCTCCTCTCCCCACAGAAGTATCCATCAGTAGTTGACAAAATATGATAAAACATGACAAAAATAAAGCGCATGTTCTTGAATATGTGTTGACTGTTGTCTCTGTCTGTAGCATGTGCAACATGGAGCTTCAAGTCAGTGAGACAGCAGCCTGAGCTCAGCACGGAGGACCGTGTGGCTGCTCAGTGTTCATGTTTGTTTTGTTGTGTATTGTAGAGGAGGCCCGGGTTGATTGTAATAGCATCACTTTCACCAATACGGAATAACATTAGAGTTATGTGATGAATATCATGTGTACCCACTCCCTCCACGACCTTGCATGTAAATTTGCATGGCTGTAGCCTATGAAGAAGTGTGTAGACTTTGATAAGAAACTAACTTTTGGACCAAGTCTATATTTTGAATAGTCCTGATACACTCCTAGAAATAAAAGTTCAGAGTAGAACCATATATGGTTCTTTGGCTTGTCCTCATAGGAGAACCCTTTTTGGCTCCTGGTAGAACCTTTTATAACGGTTCCCCCTGGAACCCTTTTGGGGGGTTCTACCTAGAACCCAACATAAAGGGTAATACCTAGAACCATCTGTGAAAGGTTAGACCCCCTTGAGAGGTCCTACAAAGAACCCTTACCTAGAGTTCCATCCAGAACCTTTCTGACTTCTAAGGGTTTCATCTAGAACTCACACAGAGGGCTCTAAAAATATCCCTTTCAAAGGGATTCTCCAATCACCTTCTTATCTTCTGAAGGTTCTATGAAGAACAATATCATATTCTGCAGATCAGGCACGTAAATTATTGAATCCCTGATATTATATTGGTTGTTTACAATGTTGACATTGAACAAACATTCAAACTATTTCAATCTGAAAAATATTTATTTAAAAAGTTTGGAATAATGATGGGTAAAGAGGGGAGACTCTCTGAGGATAGTCCAACAGAACAGAAGAGGCTGTGTAGGTCCCAGGGGAAAACAGATCAAAAGTCATAGGCATGTGTACAGTGGAATCAGCAACATGACAGATAGAGCACAGGCCAGATACATCAGACTGTCCTCAGCAGGTGAATTCCTGTAATCTCCAGCAATGGTGACATGGTAGAGAGGGAAGACAAAAACGAGAGTTAGTAGCATCAAGCCAAGGTGCACTTACTGCACCAGATGAAGCAGTAAACTATCTACAAACAATACAATAATGCAATCCAATAAGAACGGTGTATGGGCACATACTAATGGTGATAATGGAACAGATTCAGTTGAAAGTGAGGAAACCCCACCAATAAACTGTATAATGTAAAGTGCATTATACTGAGTATGATCTCACCAGAAAATGTGTTGGAATAATTGACCAAACCCTCTTTTTCAAGCCAGTGGCACAGTTCAAGTCCCTTGGTCTTAAGTGTCTGATCTTCTCTACTTCAAACCAGCTTCTAGATGATCACACAATGTGTAAACAGTAATCACTATTGATATGTCACACCTGTTTTGTAGAGAATGAAGACCATGTGGTGCAAGCCATGGGGAAACCAGCTCTTAGTTTCCCACATGGCAGCCAACAGGGTGGCCAGCTCCCATGCCCAACACACCAAACGTCAGCCTTTCCCCCGGGAGCCCAGGGTTCAATTCCTGGCATCATTGACCCTGCAGCCTGAGAGTCAGCATTACCAAGTGCATTTTGCATCAGTTAAGGCTTGAACTTGCAACCTCTGACACCAAAGACCTTCCTCAAGGCAAGGCAATTTTATTTCTATAGCTCATTTTTACAAACAGTTCGTCTCAAAGGGCTTTACACAGCATCATTACAACATCCTCTGCCCTTAGACCCTCACATCAACTGAAGAAAAACTCCCAAGAAAACCCTTTAACAGGGAAAAAACTGGAGAAACCTCAGGGTGAGCAACAGAGGAGGGATCCCTCATGCAGGACGGGCAGACGTGCAATAGATGTTGTATACAGACAAGAAAACAGTTTACAACAAAGAGTATGGGAAAGCATTGAAACGGAATCAATTGGTTAACAAAAAATGAAGTGTACCCATGGAGTTTGATTGAGGTAACTTGTGATGAATGAATCAACCTCTGGGTCCTCAGCTTCCTCTGTGGAAGACGTGATAGTGGGATTGAGGATATCCTCGAAGTATTCCTTCCACCGCCTGACAATATCCCCAGTCAACAGCTCGCCACCTCCACTGTAAACAGTGTTGGCAGGGCACTGCTTCCCCCTTCTGAGGCGCTGGACAGTTTGCCAGAATTTCTTCGAGGCCGACCAGTAGTCCTCCTACATGGCCTCCCCGAACTCCTCCCAGCCTCCAGGAAGGCCAGGTACTCTGCACTGCTGTTTGGCCCGTAGGCCGAAACAACAGTGAGAGACCTATCCCCGACCCTAAGGCGCAGGGAAGCGACCCTCTCGCTCAGCGGGGAGAACTCCAACAAATGGTGGCTAAGCTGGGTAGCTATGAGCAAGCCCACACCAGCTCGCTGCCTCTCACCGCGGGCAACTCCAGAATAGAAGAGAGTCCAGCCTCTCTCAAGGAGTTGGGTTCCAGAGCCCAGACTGTGCGTGGAGGTGAGCCCGACTATCTCTAGACGGTACCGCCCACCAGCTCAGGCTCCTTTCCCCCCAGCCAGGTGACATTCCATGTCCCCATAGCTAGAGTTGTTGTCCAGGGATTGGGTCGCCAGGCTCCCCGCCCATGACCGCCACCCAAACCACAAGGCACCAGCCCCTTCTGATCCTTCCTCCGGGTGGTGGGCCTACGGAAAGGCGCTGATAGAACTGTCAATGGTCCATTACTGGGGCTACAGTATATTATGTTTTAGCAACACCTCAGTAGAAGTGACACTGATATGATAGGTTGTAAAGTTAATGTGTTTCATTGTCAGGTTGAATCGATCTGTTATGATATTTTTCCAATATGTAGTCCATTCACACCAATGAGTCCAAACAGCTCTCAGTATAAACAGTTAATTTTAGTGTGGTTCTGGTGGTATGTGTGAGGAGGGGACGTGTGTGTGGGAGCTTCAGTGATTCAGACTTTTACTCATTAGTTCCCTGCTGCAATAACATTCTTCCTGAGACGAGGTGCTCTCTCTGCTCTCTGCTGAATCTCTGTCATGACTCATTGAGTCCGACTGATTGTGATCTCAGTGTAAGTGTGTATTATCTGCAGGGCCTGGCTTGTTGTGGTGCTGTGGCAGAGGTGTTAACACAACAGGTGCTACTGAAGCACATGAGAGTTTATCCCACACTTCTTCATCAGTCAGTAACTCTATGAATATTACATGAAGTTGTGAAGTCCATCAAGCAGAGAAATAAGAACTGCCCTGTGAGTGGAGAGACTCTGCAGCTGCTGCAGCGTTTCCCCTGCAGCTTCACACCGGAGAATAAGTCCTGTCAGACATGGAAAATGCTTCTTTGTCCTTTGCTCCATCACAGCAGTCTGCTGACTAACAGGACTTCATCAGAGAAGAATCAGAGAAGAATGGTACAAATTAACATTTACCCTAACACTGACTTAAGGCCTGCTCAGTGTGATAAATATTGAACACTACTGGATCACCATGTGTAGCATGGCAGATGGTAGCTAATGCTCACGGTGCCTTCAGGTGCTGTGAGAAATTACTATATTCTTCAATGAAACCTTATTTTAAAATATGGCATCAACAGGGTGGTCATTCAAAAGAAGAGGATAATAAAGGTGAGCTGAGAGCTGCACATCTTCCAAATGACAAACCCTCGTTTGCAATTGATAGAACAAGTGAATTTTACAGTTATTTGTAGGATTTTGCATATTTGGTTTCATCTTCCCCTGCACTGACCAATGTCTGCTGAGAAGCAGCCTGCACCACATGTTGTAGTGCCTGGAGTGTCTGTCCCATCATGGAGAGTGTTTTCCTGCTGCCCTCAGTCTTTTCAGCACTGTCTGATAAACTCCTGGCAGGGTGTCACATGGCTTTTATTAGAGGTGGCCTCCATCATAAAGACCTGACTGATCAAGTGGTTTTGAATTCTAAATGAATGAGCAAAAATGTCTTAAGAGTTTTTAAAGACATGGATCATTGAATAAAAGTCTGACAACACTGAGTCCTCGATAAGACAAAAGTATCATAAATATCAATTTGAAAAACAAACTTTTAAAAATCTGTCAACAAAAACACTGAGAATCAGGGTCAAGACTTCAGTTTAATAAATCTTTATTATAAAAAGCGTAATGACATCAGTCTTCTCAGTTACAGTAGCAGTTCCAGTTAGAGCAGGAAATGTCAGTGACATCAGCTTCACTTGATCGTCTGCTTTCACTTCTCCCATGTGACACTGAAATACACTTGAGAATTTTTACACTCTGATTTCAGCAAAAGCTGTGACCAGAGACAGAGAGTGCAGAGGTTTTGACGAAGACGGCACATATTTGCCACAACAGTCAAGCAGGTTGGCAGACTGACAACACAGGTGGTAAGCAGGGCACACACACACACACACACCCAGACACACACACAGACACACACACACACACACACACACACTGTGGGAAATAATAATGCAGAGATGCCTTAAGTGCAGAGGGAGACAGAGACAACACACACCAACCCAAAACAGCAGGTAAACAGACAAACTACTGACAGCATCAGCCTACAGTGTTTCACATCACGTCACTTCATCTCATTTCTACAGTTTTAAAAGTATTAAAAAAATCTACATCTATTAAAGTTTTACATCAGAATCAATGGGTTTTAGCAGTTTACAGGAAATCATCTGGATCTGTTTTGCTATCAACAGTAAAGTTCCAGAGAGTTCTTCAAAAATGTATCCCAGCTTCTCTAGTTCATCAAATCTAACATGATATACAAATGTTACAGGTCAAATAATTTAGCTCATTGCATATGGACATGTGCTTTTTGTGCCTCCTCTTCCTCATCTTCCTGGTACTTTAAGGAATGTTTGTCATCAGTGGTTTCCAATGCACCAAGCACACATTCGTATTTACTACAAGCAGCACAGACTACAGATCAATGGATCAGTGCCCTTATCTTGAGATGACCATTTTTATTTTTCATTACCATCATCATTTATCTCAAAAAGAATTTCAACACATATTTGCAAATTCGCCCCAACGTCTTGCCCCAGGGATGAGAGGACCACACGTGTCTCCACTAGTGTCATGACTCAGTGTACACACGTCTCCTGTTAGCTTTGAGCTTCAGACAAGAAGTGTTACATTTACGCAAAAGCATCTTCACACTAAGGTCTGTTAGAGACGAATCTACTGTTGACACATCAGAGATGATACATGTTCCAGCTTGAATGTGACAGGGAGGTTTGTGTCATATGACTGTGCCAACTGAGACAGTATACATCCTGCAGCTGTCATGCTGTTATGCTACGGTGCTATGCTAACGCTTAATGTGCACCAAAGTCAGAAACCCTTCAGAGGTTCTTGGATGATGTTGCTCTAGTTACAAAATGGATTTTATTATGACAAGAACAATTCTCCCAACCCAAACTCTACCCTCTGCCCAGTGCCTTCACTGCATCAACAACTCTGCTCCAACCACTGTGGCTCTGGACTCAGGCTCTTCCTGCTCTGTGTTGTGCACTGTCTACAACTGTTTGGCTAACGTAGCGTGCAGCAGTACACCCTAACCAAAAACACAGTGGTTTCTCCTGCAGTGTGTGTGTGTGTGTGTGTGTGTGTTTTTGAGACTAGTGTTGGCTTGGGTAGGGAAACATTTCCAGTAAAGTGTCAGAGTGTTGCATGCTGGGACAGAATCTAAAGATGGAGGAAGAAAGACTGTAATTTAACTGGGAGGGCCCCCTCTATCTCTGTCTTGTTTATCTATTCATCTTCCCATCTCTCCATCCGCCTCTATATCTGTCCCTTCATCTCATCCACCACTCTCCATCCCAGCATCCCTCTATTCTAACTCACCCTCTCCATCTCTACATCCTCTTCTTCACTTGCTTTGTTTCTCTTTGCTTGAATCCCTCCCTTGCTTCCTCTCCTTTTTCCCAGTGTTTGTTCTGGGTGGTGGAGGAGTGGATGAGGATAGAAAAGAGGAGAAATCAGATACATTCACTTGTTTTGGTTATTTTCACTTCAGTTCCATCACTCTTGGTGAGAGTTCCTTCCTGGCTTCCAGGTAAATATTTACGGGGCCAGACAGTGTCAGTCAGCACTCAAAGACTTTCAAAGCTCATTCTTAGTGTTCTGGTCCACAACAAGGCTTTAAGACTTCACACATTGCAGCTTCCATTTCCAATTTCTGTAGATTTTTCCATTTATAATCAGTGAGAGCAACAACGTTTTCAAAAAAGCTCCTTTGGTGGCATCGTTGCCCCACAGAAGATCCCATCATAGGGGCTGATGCTGTTTGCTGAATCACACTAAACATGATGAGACTACTGACCCCCTGCATTCCCACAGACGTTAGTGTTCTGATTTTCAAGTCTAAATCCTTAAAAAAAAACTATCAAACCACACTGTATCTGCCTCTGAGTGGCTCAGAGATGATGGTGAGTGGAAAACAGCAGAAAGTGGCTTCAGTCAGAGTTGGTGTGATGTGATGTTTGTGTGCAGAATCAGCTCAGTTTTGAGCAGCTGCATTGGCAGGTGGTGTATGGAATCAGGTTCTGTTGAGAAAACAACAAACCTCTTTTATGCAAAAATGTGCTCTGCCTGCAGACTTGCCGCGGTTGATGCTGAATTTGAACAAAGCTCGACCACAGGCTTCCTGAAGCTCTAACTTCTAACATTTATCCACAATACAAAAAGCTTAGCTGTGAAGGTTTGGACCACGAAGCTCCAGCATTTGGCCTCAGCAGACTGTAGTTTTCACTATTTGTTTCTTGTCTTTAGACACAGCCGTACTCATACCACACAGTCTGTGGGTCGTTGTTGGGGTCAGGGGAGGCTGGTGTGCTTTTAGGGTGTTCAACAGAACCACACCTCGCTCTCTCACTGTCTTTCTTTAAGAGGGACGAGTCAGCTGGCTGAGCCTGCCTTAACATTTCCCCGTGCTCAGAGCCTTCATTTGCCCCTGTGCTGGGCACAGCCCTTACAGGCGTTACCATAGCGACCTCTCCACGGTGATGATACGAAGAGGAGGAGCACGGGCTGTTCTGTGAGACAGGAGTCCTCCCTCTCTCTCTTTCCCACTCTGAGTATCTCTCTGTTTGCAGATTCAGAGAGGATGAGTGGTGAAGGGGCGGGTTAAAGATGCTGGTATCCCCAAGCTGATTGGTTGGGCCAGCTAGACGAGCGGAGAGTGGTCGTTCTCTGCCTTTAGCACCTGCCCCTTGCCGCCGAACCACCACATCTGTTTGGCCAGGGGAGCTTTCTTTCCTCCGACTCTCCGGTCCACTGGAGCGCAACAGATCAGCTGAGGCCAAGCTGAAGGTCCGGCTCAGGGGTGGGCCACTCCTCTGGGTGAGGGGCTGGCCTGAGGCTGGGGACTGGCCAACAGGCTGGCGTGGTGAAGGCTTCACACTCTGTCCAGGCCTCTGGTTGGATGGTTGGACAGTGGGTGTGACATAGCTGGTGGGAGTCACCTGATCTCTGCTGGGAGCAGAGGGGGCGGGACTTCTTGTGAAATAGTCAGTCATCAAGTCCTCCCTGCTTCCTGTAGACACCTGGACAGAGAGGATCACAGAATGGAAAGAATAAATAAGCAGAAGACATGCATAACAGCCCACATGCTGCTTTTTAGTGTTATCTCCGTTAAATATTGAAAATAACTGACAGAATGTAACTTAATGTTCCTTCTTCCAGTTCTTGAAGACATGTCACCTCTCATCTGAAAGGCTCATAGAAGCCTTTAATCCAAGGCTTGGAACTGGCTCCGGCTGCAGCGAGGACTACTACTGCATTTATACACTGTTTTACATTTGTTCTCTTCTTGATGAGCAAGTGTGATTCAAATAATCATTTGTATGAACTTGTGCAGTCGGTCTACAGTGAAACGTCTGATGTTAGGAGAACACTCAGAGATCATTATCTGAATCAACCTGTGTTTCATATTCAGCGGTGGGAATGTGTGCAGTTTGAAGGCGTATCCCTCTCTGCGGGATTATCAACAACAGTTATCACAGATGTTGTAGCTCTGTTAGTAAAACTGGGAATCTGTTTGGACTTAATAAATATCATGCACTACCTTTAAGGAGTGATGATAATTTCACACTCTGGCTCTGTCATCACATATTTCAGTGATGGGATGGAATGAAACAGCTGATTTGTAGGCAGGAGGTGGCCTCACAGTCAGATCAGAGGTGATGAGAACCACTTCTCACAAAACCGCACTGTGACTCACGAGTGATTCTACTGCCCATCTGGAAAGCATCAGTAATCTCCCCTCACAGTCAAGCTTTTATTAATGATGATCAGAACATAATTCAATTGATAACACAAGACATGTTATCTAAGGGAATTAGTCATGGTTCCTTCCTTCATGTGATGTGCTGTTGGTGGTGGTGGTGTTGATGTTGGTTACAGAGTGACAGAGCATTGGTTGGTAAATGATTGCATTCGAGGACTGTTTGTCTGTTAGAGTTCATACTACCTACTGTTTTCCCATTTGACCTTTTATTTTTTTCCCTCACAATCTTCAGGTCTGAAGAAACACAGCTTTACTTTCTATTTCTTTTTTCTATCATCTAAATTGAAAACAGTAAAATGGCCTGTCCTTCAACGGCCTCTGCAGCCAGAGCTTCTTATTTGTTGATATAAAAAGGATGCAGCTTCAGAGAAAATGTTTTCTTTGCTCTTTTTTTTGACTGATGTGAAGTAAGAATCCAGTCGAAAGAAATGGATACATCTCTCTGTTTGTCCCATCTGTCTTCAGATGGCATAAACTCCCTGGCACTTTACTCCCTGCATCATTTGTCACATACTCTCATTTCAGTTTGAATTCTACCATAGTTTGTCATTGTCAACATTGTTATTTAATTTTTTGACACTACTGTGGACCTGTAGTACAGGTAAATCAAGGAAAACCTAATTTTCAGCTCTGTTCTCATGACTGGCCAGTCAGTGATGAATCCTCTGCTGCAGATGTTTGTCTCTGGACAAACCCTTTCAGGGGCTTACAGCTCTTACCTTTCTAAGCTTCCCCTTAACTTCACATTACCGTCATTCAAGGCCACATTTAGTTAGGTACATGTTTATAAATCATCAGAACCTGGCAAACAGCACAAACTCCACTGGCAGGCCACTTACTGCCTCTGAATCCATGACAGATGTAGGATGGTTCTTTTAAATAGTATTGTGTATTAGGTGCTATTTAGCTTCTATGCAGTGGATGAGGCGGATCCAAAATATGCATGTCTTCAAGACTGCAAGATCTAAAAGTGTAGGATTAAAAACCAATTCTGCAGTAATTTTTTACATTACATATATTTGTATTCATAAGAAACATTTTTCTCTAACTGTATGCTCGGTAGAAACTCAGTGATGTTATTTGGCATAAGTCAGCTCTCCAAGTCTTCAAGCCTCTTTACCAACTGACTATATTAACTACACACACGCACGCACGTACGCACTTCTTACCATAAGAGGTGACTGTTTGTTGCTTTCTTGTAGAAACTCCTCCAGTGTCACCATCTCGCTTCCAGGTGAAGATGGGCGAGTCTTAGTTCTGACCCCGCCTCCACGCTGTGGTTGGGCTCTCTGGGGTGCCTGATCGTACGGGAGGGTGGAGCTTCGTGACAGAGCCAGCTGTGAACGGCTGAGGCCCGTGACATCATCACTGGAGAGGCTGGTGGAGTGGGCCTGACAATCTATTGTGTCTAAAACAGATAGAAATTTTAGTTTATTTACACTGAATCTAGTAGCAGCTGTTTACACCAGCTGTACTGTAGGTGAGACATGTATGAACTGAATGGGTGAAATTATATTATTATTATTATTATTATTATATGTATGTGCCACTAAATTGATTGTACTGAGGTTTTTTTTTATTAATTTGTAATCTCTGATGTAATATATATTTATTGTATCTGTTTCGTTTCTGGCTTAAATGCTGTGTGAAACAGTTTATGTCCTGTAGAAAACATCTTGACACAAAACTGAAATCAAATCCGGTATTTGTGGAAACATCCTTTTAAATGTTGCTTTATGCAGATGTACCTCTGCAGTTGACTGGTGAGTTGGAGCTGGAGGTGTTGTGGCTGAAGTCTGCTGAACCTGGGCGACCTCCCTTGTTGCCATGGTGACCATACATGGAGTCAGATGTATTATGGCAAGATTCTTCATCAAATAACAGACCTGAAATATTTACACACTGACTTAATGGTTTCCAAAGACACTCACTCTCTTGCTGACTTTTCAATAAGCCTTTCTACATTAATAACCTGACCTACCTCTGGTCCTTCGGCTCGGGCCTTGCCCCACTCTGCAGTTAGAGTTATTGATTAGGCCCTGTGAGGATGACTGATGGCTTGGAGTGGAACTCAGAGCTTTATGGGCCAGAGCTGGGATTTAGAAACAGAGGAAAATTAACAAAAGACAAATTATTCAAATTTAAAACAAACAAACAAAGAAAAAAAACAGGTTATATTGTACTTTATACAATCTTCATATGCTACACATCACTTATGTGCATTTGGAAGTAACTATTTGTCAAGTTAAAGGTGGGGTTGGAGATGTATTTCTGGAGCATTTTCTTTACTGAATTGCTTAAAATCCTCTTCACACCTCAATTGCAACCACTTAATTCAATGCTTTTTCACAAAAATGAAAAAAGTCAGTCACCTGTGGGACGTACAATCCTGGAAACACACCATTCAATCGTCTTGAATGCCAGTTCAAGTCAATTGGATCGTGATGTGTGAATCAAACTGCCAACTCTGTCCCTCCCTCCTCTGTGTACTACTCTGCGCTTCAAGGAGTTACGCCGCAGAAAAGACAACAATAGTAATCCAATGCACCACACTGAAGTCCAGTAGGTGGCGATGTACCTCTAAGATGATGCTGGATTGTTTATTACGATGTTAGTCGTTTTTTTTTCACCTGAATGAGCCATGAGAAAAAGTGGCGTAAAGTTGAAGCCCTGTTACATGGGACAGTATCGCTGAAATCCACGGCACTCTCGCTGGGATTACAGAGAGCCATTGCGATCCTGTGCTCTGGAGGTGTGGCTTCGGAGAGAAGTCTGAGGAAAGGGGGTTGGACTTCTGACTTTTTACTGTATTTTCAAAATGTGGCCTGCTCAAACCGTTTTTCCAGGATCTCCAACCCTACCTTAAAGACTAAATGTCTGGACTCATTCCTCTTCATAGCTGATTAAATTCTCTCCTCTGTCCCCAACAGGAACAGACATCAGTGTAATTCACATATAACTCAGTGTAACGGCTCATTTGGTGAGTCATTCTGTGAATAATAAATATTATTATGAATTATTAATGTGAAATGTATTAATTACCTTGCCCATGTCCATCTTCTCCATTAACACTCTCACTGCTGCCTCCTGGAGTGCTGCTGTGATAAAATCCCTGGCTCCTGTCAGTCAAACCTGCAGACCAATAAGACTATGAGAACTACTCTTGACCTTTGTTCAAGTGTGAACATGAAACATAAAACTACAGGAAACGCAGTGCATTGAGACTGAAGCAATAATCTGTCACAGTGGTTCAAGCTGCACACCACTGTGACATCTGTTATCCAGCCCGTCTCTGTAGCTAGCATTTAAGATGAGATTAGATTCCATCCATGCATGCTCAAATACCTTCCTATCAACATCCTGAACAAGTAAGTAATGGCAGAGATACAATTCCTCATCTTCACAGCCGAGCCAATCATGAAAACAGAGCTACAAAATTCAAGTGAAGTGAAACCCTTGACATGTCTTGGTGTGTTAAACTATTCAAATTAAAAGCTGCATCCTTCACTTTCATATGGAGGGAAACACCAGAAACACTTATAGTCAAAATCCTGTCAAGTGGCATCTATATAATAAATGTTCTGTGTGGTCTATGGCCTATGAAGTAGTTATAATAATTAACAGCCGCCCTTCAGGCGGTTTTTCTCATGTAGTTGTTCTGGGCAAATGAGGGAATCCATAGCCCCTCAGTAAATGTTACCGTGTTATCTTCAGAATGATTATATTAAATATCCTACATAAACTCACTGTGCTGGAAAAACTCAGAGACAGAGTGGTTGGGTGGTGAGTTATGGCAGCAGACAGATAATCACTTTGGACATAGGACTTGCAGGTAACATGTGCAGTAGGTGGTTGCTGTGGTTAGCTGACATTGCTGAAGTAAAGCCTCGAGACGCAGGCGGCACAACAGTGCAATCAGAAAGTATTCAGCCCCCTTTCTTTTATAACTTTCACATTTTGTTATGTTGCAGCCTCGTTTGCAGGATCACACTGGCGTAATTCAGACACTTGGGATGTTTCTTTTAGTTGCCTTCTCCAGATGAACACGTTCAGTCCTTTTGCCTCTGGTTTGTCAGCTGTGTGTCAACCTTGCATAGACAGGATTGTGCCTTCTCAAATACAGTAATGTCCACTGAGCTGAGTCCAAGTGTCATAGCAAAAGCTCCAAATACTTGAAGTATGTCAGTATGTGATATTTCAGTTGTTCTAAAATTCTATTTTCAACTTGTTATAGAGAAATGATTGTAGACTGATCAGAGAGAAAATCAACTCAAATCATAAGGGCATGAAGCTGCAACAATCACAGTAAGAAACAGCGGAGTCCAAACACTTTCTGAACGCACTGTTCAAACAGACACAAACACAGACTTCATTTTTACAAATACAAATCAAACACAAATAACTGCAAATATATGAAGGCAAGCCTGGCGTGCTTGAAAGCAGGAGTCTGTACACACACACACACACACACACACACACACACACAAACTGTCTACACACACTACTTACTAGTAATACTGGTGGTCTTGCCACAGCAACATGTATCTGTTTGTGCGTCGTGCAAAATGTTTGTATATATTAGTGTTTATGAAGAGGTTGTGCATTTTTGTGTGTAATCCTAAAAAAGA
>OMNW01034887.1:2741-27953 GCA_900303245.1 Selene dorsalis | reverse complement strand
CAATTACAAGTTCAAATCTGTTTTAAACAGTAGTATACTTTATACATTTTTTGTGTTTAACACACAAGTAGCAACATGAGAATGATTTGAGTGTAAATACAATGACCACATTCTGAAAGGAAGTTGCTTTGTTCCCATTTTCATTTAGATGTTAATCTATTATTTATTACAAGCCTTGAATTGCACCAGCATTTTTATCAGTGTTATTCTATTGTGGTTAAGTCTAATAATAAATCAAATGTGTTGACACAGTGAAAGTATTTTCATTACTAGTTCTTTATCTAATGTTTTAGGGATTTTGTTTTTGTGGGTATAAATCCAAAATAAGGTCACATTTCCAGTATTATCCATGTCATCATAGCAGCCTGTCTCGAGCTGTCTGCAGCTTATTATTTTACTATCAGCTCGGGGACTGTGCTGTATTGAAAAATAATAATATAACACTGCCACTGCTGATCGTGACTTATGCTATTTTGTAGATAGCAGATATTAATATATATTGTAATTTTGGATATGATTTCAAATCAATCACACACACACACACACACACACACACACACACACACAGATGGATACACAGAGAACACACACACACATTTGCACACAAGCGTGAGTCGCATTGAATTCACAATCAGTTCACTGCCTGTAAAAATAATCTATTCACAAGGCAGGCAAATTATGTATGATATGTAAGTCAGTGGCTACAATTCATGATCTTATCGATCAGCGCAAGTAAAGCACTCTTGTGGGAGAAATGAGTGTGGGCTCAGCAATACTTTCTTGTGTGTGCAACCCTGAAGGTCTCCATGCACCACCTGTTCCTTCAGTCATCAGTTGCTCGTGCTCAACATGCTCCTCATTTTTCCAGTGTTCCTCTTTGGAGCCCCGATGATCGATTAAAACAATATTTCTGATGTTCATGTTTACGCCTGTCCTCAACCATCCCTGAATGTCAACACTGTGGAGGATGGTTGCCTCGGGAAGGATAATCCTGTTCCAAAGCCAGACAGTATGCCCGTTCAAATCATCCTCCACCAAGGCCACTCTGATGTATGCAGTATGCCCACTTCATCCCGCATGACATTCAAAGTCACTTTGGGAGCACAGGCGTGCACTTTTAATAAGATTTCACCAACGCATTATATGGATGAGTTTTTCTTATTGGCCACTCACCCTAAACCATGTTCATGCCTCCTGCTGCGTCAATGTGTGATACCTGTAGACCGGAGCTGGAAAGTACAAGAGTAAGAGAATGGGATTAGTGTCGTTAACAAAACAGAAGGAGGTATAGTGTATGATTAGCTGTGTCAGTCAAGGAGAGCAGTTTAAAACACTGACTGACTGGCCACTCTGAAACCGAGGAGAGCTTTTGTAGGGGAAATGAAGGTAAAATGAATTACTTAACTGTAAATGTTCTTTGAAATGCCTCATGTGTTCAAATTGAATTCTGCTGTAAATAACACACTAAGGTCAGTGCAACACTCTTCCATTTAGTCAGATTTATAACTTTTAACTTAAACGATAATTTACTTTTTTGGTACCGACTCTTACATAAGCAGCCTTAAGAAAAACAAGACAATAATTATAATCAGTAATTATATTAACAAAAGATAACATAAAGCATCGACAGCTGCATTGGGTCTAGCCATTATTTCTCCCCTGTTTTACCTGTCAAAGTAAATCTTGATATAAAAAACCTTAAACTCTACAATGAAGTTTACATTTGTTTCTTTATTTCTCCAGTGTGTATCTACTGTCTTTGAGGTTTAAGGCATTCAGATGTTGTAGCTGCAGGGCTGTGAAATAGTTGCACTGAAGCATTGAAGCTACTTGTTACAATTCCCATTTGAATTATGTCTTAACACAGAACATGATCAGGTTCCCCTGGGTTAAAGGTTCTATCACAGAGTTTGCTCAGCACGACATCAATAACTCAGAAATCAAAGAAACGTACCCACTTCAGCCCATTAAATATACACTTTATCATCTTTATACCAGCAACGTATCTGCTTGAGCTTTCTGGTGTCTTGCAGCCTGTTGTTTTGGTTTTCAACTTTTCTGTTTTCACTGGCAGCACTCTCGTGTTGTTTTTGGAGTTATTAACTTACCAGCACCAAGCTACACATACTGTAGAGAAAATGAGCGACTAGCTGCTGGATGTATTGAAGTATTTAAACTGTAGATTCATAGAATTTCCTCTGGAAACCATGAGGACTAAACCACAGAGCTAAAGGGAGAAAAGAAATTGGACTTGGATTCATCAGGTGCCCAGAGACAGCAACTCTGAATGAATGCTAAAGCTAATTCACTGTGTCTGGTCGTTATGTAAATCAAGTTTCCCAGTTTGTGAAATCAACTTATGTTGGTTGGCGGTGAGGCCTGGACTTTTTAACCTCCCTGGGTTGGTCATTTGTTGGCATCACGTGACAGGTCTAACAGACTCATTGCCACCCAGTAGAAATCCATCTGATACATCCTTATTTCTACAGCTACAGGCCGGTGGATAGTTTCATTTAAACCTGATGTTGCACTTCCTGGATGGGTGATCTTAATCTACACATACATGTTGTAGCTGTGTGACTGTCATCAGCAACGGAGCAATACAGCTCTTGGGTCATTTCCTCCACCTCTATATAATACAAGATTCAGTAATAGTCTTTTGTCCAGAGTGAATGTATTGAATGGTGGTTTAAAAAGTGTTTTATCCTCTGCTTGGTTCACAAAACTGCAAAATACGCCAATGGATAGCAGTTAGATATTATGTCAAAAGCCTGGAGGCCATCTAATCTTGGAACATTATCACAAATTCAATCCCCATTTTTTTCATAGACAGTAAGGCAAACTTTTTACACAACAGAGCGTCAGAAGAGTGGGGGTGAGGATATAATCAGCTTGGCTCCACAATCCCTAAAAACATAAAGTTCATAAAGATTTAGTGCAGTGCCATGAATTTAGTTTGACTGCAACTTTCAAATCCCTCTTTGAGCTTAGTTTGTGGCTGAGAAAGATTTGATTTGCTGCAGATAGATGATGTATATGGCTGTTGGCACCGGTTAGTAAACCATACCTAATGGATGATTTAGCAGCACTACCTTTTCTCCCAGCCCGAGTCCTGTGACACAGAATTGCACCATAATTATGGATTTAAGGGCAAATCAAAATATGTCATGTTTGCTCATGACTAATTCATGTGGATCGTACTGCATCCATTTGAACAGATGTTTTGTGCTTTGTGAATTCTTACTTTGGGCATTTAGGGATATCTCCAGGGAATTGTCTGAATATCTGGGGAATTTTTGTAGGTTGTATTTTCTTCCTGTACACTTCCGTGGGTGAGCATTGCTGTATGCTGACTTGTGTTCAGAGCATATTTTTTCACATCTTTCTTTTAACGGATGATTATATCCCACCTCGTAGTTGTTAGACACTGTTGCCTTTAATGTCGGTTTGATAGTTTGTGTGTCGTCAGGGAGCCTTACACGGCGCGTGGGATGACTTGACACTATTGGCGGGCATGGTGCTCGTCAGTGTGTGGTGCAGCCAGGTCGTGCTGTTTAACATCCATCATTTCGCTGAGCACTACATTATCATAATACTTAGTGTCAGTGCCAGAACGCAGGCATTGTTCAGACATGCTGAATGTTAGTGGGGGGCAAATCTTTTGCTTGAGTAGCGTTATCTATCAATCCGTCTCTGATGCTGAGAAGAGGGACTCTGAGCTGCACCACACAGCCAGGAGGAAGAGATACAAAGAGTTGTTAAATATCCTCATCCATTCTGCTCTCCTTGGTAGGTCTAAGCAGTGTAATTGGCTATAAATAGCATGCCAAATTGACATAAAAAACCCTCATAGGCATTGAAATGTCAAAAGTAAACCCCAGTGGAGCACTAATATTTAATTGCAACTGACTCATAGAGTGTAACAACAAATCTTTGAAAGTGTCTTTACAACTTGTAGACAGTTTTGTGGTTTTCTATGAAATTCAATTCCGCTGACATATAGTAATGGCCGCAGAGCTACGGATCTATACTTGTATTGGGTTTAATCTACAGTGTGAGTGTTGTAGATGGAGCGTTGAGCAGTGATTGACAGTCTGTGTAAGTTGAGCGACAGCTGTAGTTTAAGTCTACAGATGACCTCTTTGATCATCAGAAAGGAGGCCGCGTGTAAACCAGACAGCTAACCGCTCTGAACAGCCCGCTCCCAGCGTAGATGGACAGAACGACTAAAAGATAGAAAGACGCTTGGCAGGTAATAGTGTGGTTAACACGGACTCATGAAGTGGTGGATGAATCCTCGCATCATATTTGTCTCAGTACCCATGAGGGGGTCATGCTGTCACATTCGGCAGCATCCAGTTGTTTTACATAATTTCTTTTTTGCGCCTACATCTTTTTCGGAAATTAATTTGCATTCTTTTCCCACTTTAATGAACATTCTTGGATCAGACATGTGTGAGAAGACTGAAGGAGAGCAAATTGCTCATGATTCATGAATTCACTGCTAATGAATTGAAATTTTATACAAATTTGTTCTGGAGTTATTTCAATTACAGGTACCTGATGCCTTAAAAAAGCACAATTTACTCTTAATGCCTGGATGCATGCAATTGTGAGCACATACTAATTTCCATTTTAAAACAAATTGTTAGAAGAAGTGTTACAGGGGGAAAAGTTCTTTAAGTAATTACCCGAAACGTGTTTAGAAAACACAACAACACATCTCACATTTTCTGCTCTCTCTTTGTGCCAGTTTGCTGGGTTTACTTTTTCATTTGCCTTAAATATAATTTGTTGAACCTTTGTCCCTCACTGAAATTATAGTGCAGTAAACTGTCTTTGATTAGCAAAGTATTATTTTCACCCCACTTAACCCACTCATCACAGAAAGCCACAAGTCCCTCTATTGAACCCTCACCACCCTTCATTTCAGAACCTCGTCCATGTTCACCTCTTATTTTCTTCCCATTTAGTCCACTTTATTTCCTCCAGCCTTAAGAATATTTGGTTAAATCACAGAGTCAATTTAAAAATGCCATCTGAGATCTGTACTGAAAATAAAGACATTTTAAGGAACAGTACAAAAGCAGTGGAGCAGTGTTTTTATGTTTTTTCTCCTAATAAATAATTTACACTTTATATTACTGTTAAACACTTAACCATTAATTTAGTTCCCTGAGTTATGTAATGCACTGCAATAAACATCATGTGTGCTTTTGCTGTCCAAGTAACATTGTTTGTGGTAATGTTCAAAACCAGTTTGACTGAATCCTGGCAGCCATGAAAGTTATTCATGTAACCCACAGGTATTAGTCCTATACATAGCCAACTTAAAATTTGAAGATGAGAGCCTAAACCTGCTATCAGCGTCATTCATGTTACCTCCCCTCGTATCCATAAATTGAATGCTTAAAAGTCAAACTGACATGTTTATGCAAAATATTAATCATACCAGCAGTGGAAATAGCTACAAAAAATACTGAGTGTAGTAGAAGTATCAAGTGGCTTCAAATGGAAAAACTTAAGTTGGAACAAGTGCTTCAAAGCTATGTTTAAGTGGAGCACTTGTGTAAATATTATTTTCTATTGCTGTAATTGAACTCATTAGTTCAAAAAAGGCCAAGAGATAAAAACTTACAAATTTCTGTATGAAACAATTTCAACCAAAAGTGTGATTTTGTGTGTGTGTGTGTGTGTGTGCCATGTTAAGATTACAACTCTATCCACTTTCTATCTCATCAGATGTGCTGGAGCAATCCATAGACACATCCTGCAAAAACAGTAGCCAAATAAACTTTACTGGTAAACTTAGTCGAGAAAAAAAAAGTGTTGCACTGATCTGCAGCAGGAACATTCTTAAACTCAACCAACAGAAAATCAAATCATGAAATATTGACAAGACATACACAACATCTGTAAAGCAGTGAGGTGGGGAAAAAAAGGCTAGGACAGTAGTGTCAGCAGCAGACTACGACTCCCATAAGCCTTTGCTAGGACATGCCCCGGGAAGCTCATGTCCCACAGTTTTGTAATGTCACAAAGGATGACGAGTGTTTCCCCAGGCTCCCAAACTTTTCTGCTTTGCTGTGTGGCATGCTGTTTCATCAGTGTCGTTTAGGTGATTTTTCCTCTTGAGTAACTGCTTAGTTGTGGAGGAGGGTGAAGGTTGTCGTGAAAGGGAGCTCTCTTGGCCAGGAGCCAGAGTGTGTTGCTGGGTTTCGGGGGTGATGGGTGCTATGTGCTGCATGCTGGGTATCATCTGCGTGAGTGAGTGTGTGTCTGTTAGAGAGTTGAAGAGAGAGAGAGAGAGAGAGAGAGAGAGAGAGAGAGAGAGAGAGTGTGTGTGTGTGTGTGTGTGTGTCTCTCTCTCTTCTCCCATGAGAATCCTTGGCAGCAGGTGTGACATGTAGTAATGGGAAATTATGCTGCATAGTGCAAAACCTCTTCTGAACGGGGTCACCCACTGTCAACTCTGCCAAGCGCATAACAGAGCAACCACTCACTCTTTAATGAAAGCTGTCACATTTTTGTTAGGGACTTATTTACTGATGCATATTCATTCTGTTTCCCTGAATTTTCTAACTTAAAGAAAAGTCTCCAGAGACATGTGAGGGTACAGTTTCAGCTCATCACCAGAGCTTTTTAATTATTTGGCAGCCAAAATAAATTTGCATACTGACTTTTTTCCTCCTGTGTCCTGTTCAGTAAGTACGAGAAGAGATCATTCATCAGAAAGTTTTTAGTAATTGGATAAAAAATATATCTGTGTCAGGTGACAAAGCATTTTCATCACTGCTCTAATTACACATAACCTCCAGGAGCACATTTTTAGAAAACAAACCAGAATTAGATGACATATAATAATAACAATGATGAAAACTATCATAATAGTAATACAAGCCAATTGGCAAACATTTGGTAAAAATTTGGTAACACTTTCTATGAAGGTCTAGTTTTCATGTATAACAACTTATAACAGGGGTTTAAAGTATTGTAAGTGTGGACATAATAGAAACTGTTACCCAAAATTTTAACCATCATGCTTTTAATGCCAGAGAGCCACATTCAGCTTGTCAGCAGAGTATGAATTCCACTTTGAAATAATACACGTTTTTGGCTATAGTAAAGCTCCCATAAGTCTTATATTATGGCTGTCTGTAGATCTGAATTACTAAAGGAAAATCACAAATCTCTGGATCCATTTGCAAGATTATGTAACCTGAGTTTTGCAAATTGATTGACGATCGTCTAATCCCTGAATAAACATCAAGAAAGAGGCCTTTCATCTTACAGTGCAACTTATTGTATATACCCTACAACCAGCCTCTCAGTTCACTTTAAATGCTGCACAGTAAATGTGATATAAGATTTTTTAACATCCCTTTTGCTTTATGATCAGTATTTTTTACATTTAAGATATTATACTTGATGGCTACTAAATGCTGAAACCTCCAGGTTATAGTATCATAACGGCGTTTATGTGACTTTTTGGATTTTGTTAAGTGTCCTTAAAAGCACAGCATATATTGAGTACACTTTTCTTTTAAATCCCACCATGAATCTCAGCAACCAGAACTTTTCTCTACTTCCTCTTTTCATTATTAATGGTGGTGTGCAGTTGCGTAACTAATGTCTGATATTATAAACCTATGTCTCTCCTGTCTCCCTGTAGGATGTGCCTTTCTAACATACTGTGCCAGAGAGTCAGCACTGAAGGCCCAGAGCGCCCTTCATGAACAGAAGACTCTGCCAGGGGTAAGTGCCCCCGATCTGCCCTCTGTCACAGGCTAAAGCCCCCAGGGCAACCAGCCGGGAACGGGAGTCTACATTAACATAGGAATTATATCACAGTTGCTCACACATGCACACACACACACCCTCACATCCGTGGAGGCACATGGGGACATGGTATACATTAAAACACACAATCAGGCACACACAGATACGGAAACAGATGGAAAGAGTCACTTCTCGGGCTCCCTCTCAGCCTTCTTCTAGTATTCACATCAACACACATACTCACTCACTCTACCTACACACACATGCAGGTATACTAAAAGAGTGTGAGTGGCCTATCTCACCTTGCAGTGTCTTATTACACTAATCACCCCGGCGGAGATATTTGATAAGCGCTCCTTCATAACAGCCCATGCTGTCCTTCCCCTGTCCTCCTACAATATGGCTGCCGCAGACACTAATTGCCTTGAGGAATCCCACTCTCATTATCACATATAATCAAACAGTAAGTATAAACAATCATTTTTACCATGTATATCACCATCTGGTGTTTTTGTTTTAATTCTCTCCCCTGCTTTTTCCCCCCTCATCTTCTATTGCTTGCCTTTGGCGGGCAGGTAACTTTTTCAATTAAAATAATGGCCTCTTCAAACGACACAGGTAGAACATACCTAGTAGTGGGCTCTTAAGCCCACCCAGGAGGACAACCTCAATCTGGGATGAGCTTGAGCGTGTGGTGTCTATCTGTGCTTGATGTGTGTGAGGGGGATTTGACTCTCACATCAAGGGAATTATCAAGGTGTGATTGAATTACGCCCGCGGGTCCCTAAGAAGGAGAAACTGCTCCAATGCCCAGACTCCTCACCAGCCAACCCCCACCTTCCTTTCACCACATACCATGACACCCTCCCAGGCTGGGGCTTTAATCAGAGCCTGAGGATATCCATCTAAATCTCTGGGGAGGGAGAGAGGTGCTGAGAGACAGAGGAAGATAGGAGAAAAGAGACAGGAGGTAGGAGGGGAAGAAAATATGGGGTGGGGAATGGTTTGCAGGGGGGTCAGGGGCGTGGAGTTGGGGAGCTCTATATTGTTCCTCACTGTTGTTTTAATCGGTTGTTTGTACTTCGGTGAATACCTGAAGTACTTCACTGAATGTTAGGCACACAGGTACACTGCAGTGAAAGAGTCCCTGAGAGACCAGGCTCCCTGGCTCGTTACCACCTCCCACAGCTTCATAACGAGATGATTGTCATGACGATCCTGGATAGGTGTTCCTGTCTCTATTGCCCTCATAGAGGGACATTCTTGTTTGTCTTCCATCTAGAAAGAGGTTAATGGCATGTTCTGTGGGGTTTAAGTAAACACTTCCCCTGTACAGTTCACAGCGAGAGGTCAGTCCTGCAATCTTGGGGTGAGCACAGCCTGCATACAGAAGGCTAATAAAGATGTTCTGTCTGTCTGAGAGAGCGAGAGAGAGAGAAAACACAGAGAGTGGGAGAGAGACAGAGACAGACCAAGACAGGGAGAGGTGACACTTCTGGACAAGCCTCATTGTCATTGCCATGGCCTGATGGTTTGAGATGCTCCGTTGTATAATGGTGCTATTTCAGTAGCTTCTCCACACAACATTGCAGACATGTTTGTGCAGTCTGGATGTGGCTGTGTGACTGTCAGGCAACCTAAATGCAAATTTTGTTCAAATGAGACATCTGGCATTTTTTTAAAAATACATCAACATCTTTCTTTTTCTCAAGAAGATATGTGAAACTAAATTAAAATAAAATTTGGGGTGAACAAAATAACAACACTGCCTTTAAAAAAAATGAACGTGATTCAGGTGAATCACATTTGCAGAAGCAGCTGCACAGTCATGTCACATGGGGTTAAATGCAAATTATGCACTAGTATGTGCAGGCTTTAAAGAAGCTCTGACAGTGAGGAGCCTAAATCATCATGTTTATCTTCTTCCCTATATATGGATGAGTTTACATCTGGAGAAAGACAAACTATGTTTAAAACCCAGATGGCATCATTATATGGCATCCCACAAGCCCAAAAGCACAAAGAATGATGGATCTCACTTATTTTAACCCACAGGTTTTATCCAGACTATTCATACTACATATAATCTATACTGCTTATCAGGGGGTGGGGGCTATACAGGCAATCGTGTCTGACACTGGACAAAGCATCGGACATGTCTTTGGACTGTGTGAGAAGCAAGATTATGCAAAAGAAAGACCAGACTAGATGTTTGCAGATGATTCTTCCACAGGATCCACAGATTGAGCTGATACTTGAAAATAACCAAAAATTGAGATTAATGTGAGAGATTTTGCTCCTGTAAGAAATTAGCCCATAAATTGTTTGTGCAGCAGGTTATTGTGACTTTGTTGTTAGGTGACATCTAGTGGCCATGGTAATTATGCCAGAGCAGAAGGAGAAGTGCAGTGACGTAGTATTACGAACACCAAAGTCCTCTTAAGGGTGTGGCTGGGGTGGATGGGTGGGTCAATATAACACATTTGAAACTAGCAGTTGAAGTGACAAAGTTAATCACGTCATTATCATAGTAAACATGACAACAAAGATAATCAAATGTGGAGAAAGTGTTTTCACTTAGCCAAGTGGTTTTCTTGCCTAAACTTAAACAAGCCACATCATGCTGCTATAAAATTTGTTATAGTGTCCACGACCACCAATGTCTGTTAGACGTGCCACTGTAGATGCACTATTTAACAAGAGGCTCTTGTGGGCTGTATCAGAGGGATGAAAATTGACATATATGGTTGTTTAGGTTGAAGTACTTGTTGGCATACGAGTTTGATGAAACGTTGTCCTGGTGACCAATCGGCTTTGATCTCACAACAGACAAAGCCTGGACGCTGTGAGTACGGCTTGCTTTATGCTCCTTCTGGCATGTGTCAAAAGGAAAGTATTCTCTACTGGGCAGAGAGCAGAGGTGATAAGAGCCTCACAACCCTCATCCAATGTTTCCACTTTTTTCATGTGTCTGCTACATAAAAGCATGCTGAAGCTTGATTTGTTCAGAGGAAAAAAATACAGACACATAGAGCACACATAATGGCAAAGTATAAAGAAACAGTGTATGTAGTATTCAGATAGCAATGGTGTGGAGCAGGGACTGGAATTGGTTGACTTCCCCAACATGAACACACTGGTAGTGCAGCTGTGTTTGACAACAGGAGACTATGTCAAACACTGCATTGTTTGTGCATGAACAGTTATATAATAATACAACACGTCATTAACTCTGGCTGCTTATATGGCATAAGAAGTTATAGTGGCAAGATGGTAAGATTCATACATTTCCGACACAAACATTTAATTTGAAATTTGGTAGCTACACATTATTACTGTATAAACACATGGAATATTAATTGATTTAGAGGGATGTGTAGAAATTTTTTATACATGAAGAATTAAATAAACCAAAATGCACTTTAGACTATTTTTTTTACATTTTTACAGTGGCCGCATTGACCATGCCTTTATGATTTAAACAAGAGCTTTTCACTCTACCAGGGGACACATTCAGTAGGACTCATTAACTGAATCCAGATCATTGTAGTTCAAGGAACATGTTTAGCCACAAATGTATGTCGGTCAGAGTGCTGCACTTCTAGCTGTGTGTCATTTTCATTGTTACAAATTGTATTTGTCTCATGTTTCCTGCTCAGCGAAGACATTTTCACATTATCACACTGTATGCATTTCATACACTGAATAGGCTACAGGCTTAACAGTGAGACAGAGAGGTGGCAGAGATGTGTGTGTGTGCGTGTGTGTGGCGTCTCAGCAGGAAGTTAGGCTCTTACATCATCTCCAGATTGGCTGTGAGTCTTACATTTTCCATAATTCACATTCCCTCATTTACTAAATCTTGTTCTGTGCGTACCGCATTTGAATTGCCACCGGGGAATCTGGCTCTGTCTGTTGTGGCTGAAGCGAGCTTTGTTTACATTGTTTGATTAATTGCATGTAAAGAGCATAATGAGCTCTTGATGTCCTGTGCATCAGATCCTGCTGCTACAGTTTGTACAGTAAATGTAATCAGAGATTCAGCCTCTTGCCCTTGGTGAGCTCATAGTGCCGTTGTGTTTACATGCTCATTCAGCATATTCCCCAATGTAGGGCAGCGTGGCACTGTGCAGTGGCAAGACAAAGTAAGTGAACCTTTTGGAATAATGTGCATTTAATAATAAATTTGTCCCAAAATATACTCAGATCTTCATCTAAGTTATAATTATGAACACACAATTCATTTTAACTTATAAAATGCAAATTGTGTTGTGATATTGTGATGTTCTTGTCCTTTGTGAAAACATTATTCAAACAGTGTAGGCTGGAGTATGTGAACTCCTTGCCTAATCACATCAACAAAAGCTAAGTGGAGTCATAAATGATCAAACCTGGAGTCTAATCAACAAAATAATATTGGAAGTGTGGGTTACACCTACTTTGATTTGTAAAAAAAAGAAAAAGAAAAACCCTCTGAGTTTGATTTTCACAAGAAACATCTGCTGAAATGAACCGTGCCTCACAAAAACAAGCTCAGAAGAATTAGGATCAAGAGTTGTTGATTTGCATGAAGCTGAAAGGGTTACAGAGTCACCTAAAAGAGTTTAAATATTTAGCAGTCCGCAGTCAGACAAACTGTCTAAAAATGGGAATGATTTATTTCTGTGGCTACTCTTCCGAGAAGAAGGCATCCCGCTAAGATGACAACAAAAGGCTTTAAATCATCGGTGGAGCTGGTTAACATCTCTGTGGAGAGGCCACCATGGGCACACGATAGTGCATGGGGCATGGGGCTAGCACTGTGCATCCAACTACTACTTCAGAATGACTTCAAACTAGGAAAATCTACATTTTGGAGATGCTGTGGAAAAACCTAAAGAGAACAGTTCACACCAGACATCCTGAGAATATATCTGGGCTGAAGCAGCTCTGTAAAGAAGAGTGGTCCACAATTCCTCCCGCACAGCTCAGAGCTTCTTTGTGGTTACTGCTGCCGAAGGAGGTTGGACCAGCTGTTAAGTCCAAGGGTTCACTTATTTTTTCCACCAGCACTGAAAATGTTCCCTGATTGTGTTCAGAGACAATATTTGAGAATTGTTTTTATGTTATTTCCTTAACCACATTGTGTTTATGTATACTTGTGACTTAGAAGATGGTAACCTTTAATGACCAGTTATCAGAAAGGAAACAGGTCATTCCAAAGGGTTCACTTACTTTTTCTTGCCACTTGTATGTTAGGGGTTAGGTCATACTTGTAAGTGATTTCTCTCCATATCTGATTAATTCATACACACAGTCCTGGGCCATATTGAAGTTTATGCACCAGCCATTAGCATTTCCCTTTTACGTCAAGAACACTTCTGTAGACCTGTTAAGTTGTTGTTCACAAAGTTCTGATTACCAAATACTTTCTTTGGTTGCCTATAAACTTTATGACTGCTAATATATTTCCTTTTTGTTAACACCATCCTGCAATAAAAACAGAAGGAAAGTATAAATAATATTTGCAATTGCAGCACCAAAATTTTATTTACAACTGTTTGCCTAATGGCCTCCCAACATGCTTTTATTGGAGCTGTGGATCTTCAAATGAATCCTGCTCTCTTCTTTCAGGGCTGTGCCACTTTCTCCTCTCAGGCCAATTAGCTCTTGGTGTTCGCATGTAACAAGCATGCTAATTGGGTGCTACTGAAGCCCCAAAAGCCAATTAAAAATTTCTAAGAAAAAAAAAGAAAAAAGATCCAGCTTCTCTTTGTCTCTCATTCACTTGTGCCGTCTTCCTTCTCTTCCCCCAATGCCTTCTCTAATCATATCTATACCACTTTAACTCCCCCGCTCTCCTTTTTCCACACTTTTCTCTGTGAAATATGCTGAGTGTGCGGTGGCGCCACAGCCTTACACTTGTCATTTATGTGGAGCTTTCTGTGAAGGGATCCACATTTCTTGGTTTCTGAGTGAGAGCACCAGCAGCCACCTGACCCCTGTATCGATGACAAAGCAGCCAAGCGCAACAATGAAGAAGATAGGAGAGAGAAAAAAAAGTTTCCAACTCCCACTTTCTCAAGTGTTTCTCATCAAATTTGAAAGGGTAAGCTCAAAGGTATCAGCTTTTACCAAAGTGAGTACAGCAAAAAAATGTTTGGCGTTCCTAACATTTTCTCTCTTCTCCTTCTTCTGTGCATGAAAAAGCGCAGAAAATTGACTTCAGTGCACCTCCTATGAAAATGGGTCAGGGGGACACTGTGCAATACCAGTATTACGTGTCACTAAGCACACTGCCATGGACAAGTGCATGCATGTTCTCAACACTCTCACTGTGCATCGCACCACATATGCGGCCTCCGTAGACCCACCATATGTCTTCTTCTGTGGCTCAGAGCACACTGAGAATAAGCAACCAGCATTTTTCCCCTTCTCATTTTTATGCTCCTAAAAACCACACTCACATTAAAGAAGCCGTGACTATGAATGTATCAAAAAAAAAAAAAAAAACTGGAAAAAAAGAACATTTAATTTGGGGAAGTGTTCTAAAACAGTGTGTTGCTTTATTTTGCTCTTCATTAAACCAGATTTTTGTTCAGTGAAGAGTGACTTCTCTTCAGTGCCTTCTCAGGGGAACCTGTGAGGCGGTAAAGATGCAAGCCCTCGTGCATACAAATAAACAAATAAACAAACAAACAAACAAACAAACCCACTCATTCAAACGCACACACTGATATTTGGCATTTGCATTAACACTTATCTAAAAGAATGTGCTTGTGGATAGACTCAAGATTTGGGGCTATGTGAGTTTTCCAGAGAGTTAAGCGTATCTTGCAGTGCCACAGTGCTGTATCAGGAGGACATACTAAGCTCCTCTCCAGCAGGTCCACTCCTGGACAGACATGCTGCAGGTTAAACTAATTACTCAGGCCACACAGAGCCGTTACCCATTCTTTTAAGGGGACAAATTGTGTTCTGTTGCTGATCAATTTGTCCTCCGTGCCAGATTTGTCAACCTCCAGTGCCCCTGAGCGGTTGCCATTATGAAGTGAAAAAAAAAAAAAAAAAAAAAAAAAGGCCTGGGCCCGGGCACTGGACGTGAGACCTCTGCTAAGGCTCCCCCTGCTCTCCTCATCATCAATTATGTCTATATCATTTTCTTTCTGCTGCCCGCTTTAGAAAAGAAATTAAAAAGGGCCATTGTTTTTCTTATCCCCCTGGGATGAAAGCATTTACTACGCTGCTGCACCGTGCACGGCCATCCTGCCGATTAGGGAGTGAATGGAATCACAATCGAGGGATGCACTCGGCATTGTCTCCTATTATGTGGCTGGTGGCCCTGAATATTGTGCAAAAATTAATTTCGTTCCATCTGATGGGATTTTCAACCTTGGAGAGTGCGAAATGTTAATCCTGGCAGGCGGGTGGATGCAGTGGAATGCTTGGCTTTTTCACTTGCGAATGTGGACAGGGCACAGACATAGTTGATAGTGAGAGAGAGCCTTTAACCAGCCCATAAAGATGGCAGGCCAGAGGCGCTGGACAGATGAGCAGGAGAGATAGAGCTTTTCAAAGGCCGCGGGCCAGGGGATGTTTGGTGTTCAGAGGACAGCAACAACCGGGGTCATTTGTCCTTTAGATCTTGAACATATACTGCAATACAGTAAAACAGGCTGGTGCCCAGGTTGTTGGAGTGAAAAATCACAGCCTCACAATTTATTGAAAGACCGATCTATGAAGAAAACAAACAAAATCAAGTTGGGAGTTTCTCTGCAAAATTTGTAAAAGTGCATTCTACTCTTTCTAAGTTCAGTGGGAGCTGCTATCCATGAAATTAGCAGATTCCTCCCATGGGTGACAGAGTTTTCTTCTGTGCTGACACAAGGTTTAGAAACAAGAAGCTGAACCTGTAGAATCGGTCACAGTGATTGCTCTAACAAAAAATGAAAAACAAGGTTGCAGAACATCTTAAAATGATGGATGCAGAGAGTCATTGATTGTCAAAATGACAAAATCTTTCTGATTAACATAAGGACTCGATGATTACCTTCAATTTGAAATATTGAAAGGTGCACCACAGGTAATGGTCTTTGAAAGACGAGCATCAGCCTCAGTGGCTGGCTTTTGTTTTAATATGTGTCAAAAGCTTGTAAGCTGAGCAGTTCCTTCACACCCTTCCCCCTCTTCGACACATTCACTATCTTCCCCTCGCTGGCAGGTGGAGTCCGACTCCGCCGTGCATGCTCTCCTGCGCTAATTTATCCACTTCTTTAGCTGTAATGAGGCAGAACTGGTAAATGTGGGGACAGCATTGTTAACATTGCTGCTTCACTGGGGAAGAGGAGAAGGCTGACAAATAGTGGAGAAGGATAGAAATGAGGCCCAGGTGCTGTCATACCTCCAAGAATGATGATTTTAGTCTTTTACTCTGGCTGGTTCGCCGTCTCTTAGTCTGCACGCTGAAACATGAAATTTCCTAAACCAATTAAACATCAAAGTTTCTGTTGCATCAAGATCAGTCTGTTTGGTAAAAACAGCTGGAAAGAAAAAAATCGAAAATGAATATTTGATGCTGGATTAAAATAAAACTCATCAAAAAAAGTTGCTGCAGATTAGGTTAATTAATTTGCATCCGGTTCAGTTTGAGAAGATCAATGTGAAAATCAACTTTTAAACTGATACTCAGACGTTGTCTTAGTCTAGTTTTAGAAAACACAAACTAGATGTTGACACCCAAAAATGGCATGGTAGTAACAGAGAAGTTGTTGTCTTTTACATAGCTTCTTTTTACTATTCTCTCTTATGTCCATGCCAGTTTCCTTTCTGATCTTTCCTTTCCTTTCCTTTCCTTTCCTTTCCTTTCCTTTCCTTTCCTTTCCTTTCCTTTCCTTTCCTTTCCTCCCCATCTCTGCTGTGCTGTAAGGTAAGTCAGTAGCCTTTCGTTGGAAATTCACAATTCATTCAGGCAATCACAGACGACATCCAAGCAATCTGCACCAATTTGTTCTAAGACAAAACAGGTTATGAAGAAAACATCACGTTGCTGAGTTCAGCAAATCACCCTGGCAGCCCATGTTAACACACACCACAGTTAATCACACATGGACAAGTGTAAACCTTGTGCTGATTTGAAAAGGATTGCCACATGTTGTGACACATACACACACACACACACACACACACACACACACAGGCACACGCATATACAGGCACACACACAGGCATCTCTTAATGACTTCTAGAAAATATGTGGTTGTGAATGTGCGATTTTTGGGAGGGGACAGACACGGGGGAAAGGTGAGAGAGAAAGAAAACACGGAAAAGAAGAGAGAGATAAACTGATGAGTCATCAATAGACAGAGAGAGAGAGAGAGAGAGAGAGAGAGAGAGAGAGACAAAGCAAGAGCACGAGAGGAGATGCATTCTTGCATAATTAACACCCGAACATCACCAGGACAAACTCCTCCATCAGCGTGTCCAAAGGATTAACTACGCCACGCTCCTCTTATCTCCCCCATTTCGTTTAAGAAAGAAAATGACCTTGCGCTTGTTTACATGCTGATTAAAGACAGGAGGGAGAGAAGGAGACAGCGAGAAAGTCAAACTGTAATCAGAAGAGTTTGTTAAGTGGAGTATTTTTGGTGGTGCTCTCTCAGCAGATACAGCGAGCCACAGCCAGACTGTGTCACAGTGGCAACGTGAAAACAACCACCCGATGTAGCAGCTAATGAGCAATAAGTGGGTTGGGACAAAAAAAAGAGTGTGTGAGTGCGTGTGTTTGTTTGTGAAGGTGGTGTGTGATAAAAAAGTATATTTGGTGTGTGGGTGGCTCCATTAGTTAGTCTGCCTGTTTTATTGCACTGGGAATAACTGGTGTTTCTGGGCACCTATGAGTCAGTCTATAGTACATACTACTATCTGTGCATGTGTGTATGCCTGTGTTTGTGATGTGTGTGTATACTTGTTTTTCTTCTCTTGTAAGAATCATCTTGAAATTAAGACCTTGGGGGAAATGTGTGTTTTTTTCAATAGGACAATTTGGACTCTTTGGTTTGAAATGAAAACAGCCAGTGCTATATTTTTACATATCTCTCTGTAATTGAAACAAGTCTAATTACTTAGTAGAATAAACTCTCTCTAGCTCAAGCATTATTGCTGTGGTTAGTGTTCCTCAACATGAAGGCCACTCCAAAGTTGTCTTCTTCTGCTTTGCCACAGGGGATAACTTTTTCTTTTCTTTTTTTTATCGTTTTATCTGTTAGCACTAGAATAGCTGTGGCTTGTACCTCTTTGTGCCATAAAGCCCTTTGTGCAGTAAAGCCAGACAATCAGAACAACAGCCAATGAGACTTGCTGCAAAATGCAGCGTTGAGGCTGTTACATGTAAGACGCAGTATTTTTTGGCAACAATCAACCGTCAGTGATTAATTGATATTAAGATGTTAAATCTACCCCAGGCAGCATGAATTCATAAGGATGAAAAATAAAGTTAAGCTTAAGGCTTAAGTTTATAGGTGAGTTCAGTCTTATGTTTAATCAGACCGAGGCATGGTTGATGTATATCAGACAGGCAAATGACAGGATGCGTTCAAGTTAAGGAGGTGTTGTTCGTGTCAATCTCATTCCTGCTGTTCCTATCAGCCTTGACGACATCCTCTCCTAATGCACATGTAGAGATCTGCAGCCTTTTTAGTACCGCATTCCCTCTTTGCGTTACTATTTCTTCACCACAACTCAGAAATATAACACAGACTGCATGTGAAAACACATAATCCAGTGAACTATCACCTCTTCTACTTGAAGGAAGGAATCTCTTAATGACCAGTGTGAACAGAGGAAATGAGAGTATTGTTTAAAGACAGACTAGAAAAATGTGAACCCATTTTTTTAATGGAATCATATGGCAAAACAACATATATTCTTTCTTTTTTTCTCTTGTTTTTCATTCCATACTGCTGCCATGTCTTCTCCCCTCATGTCACTACAATATTGCTACTCTCTGCTGACTCTGATACACAGACACCGGCTCAGATGAACAGGGGGAGAAAGTTCTCTGGGTCAGGAGAGGAAAAAATAGTGAAGTAGCATTTTGAACATAAAGAATATGAATCCCTGCTCAATTTTTAATCCTTCTCTCTGTTACACTCTGTCTGTCCTACATTCCTAAAAGGCCCACTGGACATCTGCTGGGGAAACTTTGAGTTTCTGTAATGGGGATGTAGTGTTTGCTTTATAAGAACAAGTATTGCATCAGCCAGAATTTTTTCAGTCACCATTTCACGCCTCGATTAACCACTGCAAAGCACGAGCAGCAAATAATCTTCATTATTCCACTGGTACAATATTGTGCAATGCTACACATATTTTGTGCATGTGATACTTTGGAATATACTTACAGTGATAGCTATTCAAGAAGAAAAAAACTTATATTCATAATCATCTATAGTGAAGGACCATGAATTAAGCAAATGATAAAAATTAATTTGGAAATGGAGAAAACAAAAAATATTGTTGTGAAAAAAAAGCTAATTCATGTAATTAGCTTGTGGTTTCAGTTGTTAATTAATATGATCAATGAATTTTACCACTCTAAATAAAAGGATTTGAAATATAATCTGAAGCAGAAAACATGTTCATTAGCACATTTTTGAGTTGATATTAATTATACAAATGAATCCTGCAGATGTGCAACAGTAAAGGATGTAAGTTTAACTGCTGTGGTTAAAGCACCCCTCTCCATGTGTTAGTGCATCTGGATTTGACTTTTTTACTCAGTACTTCTTTTCAAAGGTTTGATTTTTTACATCTTACTCACTTGGTAACGTAAGTTTTAATAACTCTGAATAACGGCCGCTCTCATAACATCTTCTTGTCATAAAAGGTAGATGGCTGAAGGAAAATGAGAGAGAACAAGGTAGCGAGACATGGAGTGAAAGGTGAAATGAGGGTGCACAGGTCCCTGTGAGTTTCCGTTCAGTCAGGCCCGCTGCTGCAGAGGAGGGCTCTGACAGTGAGGTGTCAGAAATAGCACCAAGGCTAACACCTCTCCACTTGCTTATTAATGCATCGCTCTCATAGCCGCCTTCCTATCACACACGCACACACCCCCGCAGACACACACAGAAACACACGCACCGGCACATCACAGACACACAAACAATGCAACACATATCAACAAACTTCTCACAGCTCAGTCACTTGTACACAAGGCTGGTGAGAACACACACACACAAACACACACACAACACTGTCAGATCAATATTGCATTACTGCGGTATGTTCTCCTCTGAGAGGTTACAGTGATAGGTGAGGGGTGTGGGTAAAAACCATCTCTCCTGCCTGTACAGTGGCCAGGCACACAGGGCTGATCTGAGGAGACTTCACGGCTCTGACAGCCAGTTTCACCTCCTGGCTTCATCGCTGTCGCTCTCAGGTCTCATCCAAGGCTCTACTATGGGTCTATGATCATCTATAGAGCATGCATGTATAGAGTGTGCAAAAGAGCGTGTTGGAATGTGAGGGTTTATTACTTAATTTAAAATTTTTTGGCATGAATTTTGATTGGGTTAAATGACTTCCATTAAGATCAAATCTAAGGTTCAGGTAATAGTTGAGTGTACTTCCAAGGGAAACCCCTCCTGTTTGTGATTAGATGAAAAGTTACGGTTCACAAAAGTAAAAACTTCCAGACATTACGTGGGATGCGTGTGTATGAGTATGTATTTGTTTGTGTGTGTGTAGACCAAAGGGAGTGGAGTCCTTGGTGCTGAGTGAAGCTCCAGCTTTTCCATTTAAACTGTATCATTAAAATGGGCAGAGAGGCGAGGGAGATGGCCCCTCCACACCTCATAAAGTGTGAGGGCGATGCCAGGCGAAGTGCCACGCACCGCTGCGTTTACGGCGAGCCAAACGCACTTTTTACACACCTTGTCCTCTCTGTCTCTCTCTCTCTCTCTCTCTCTCTTTCTCTCTCTTTTTTTTCTCTGTCAAATCTCTCCAACAAGGAGTTGAAGCGTAACATTGAAACGGTATAATCAATGGAAAAGCACCACTTAGGGAGCCCATTCTACGCATACTGTAGGGCAGAGTTGATTCAAGGGTGTAGATTGAGTCAAGCCTCATTTCGTATCCTCCCCAATTAGTCATCCAGCTTGTGCCCTCTATAACCCCTTTTTCTCGAGAAGCACCGGGCCAGACGGGCACTAAACTATGGATGAGTTAATTTTTTTTTACCCTCTCAATCCCACAGCTTTTTCTCTGAGAAGATAGAGCCATATCTTTTTTTTCTCCAATTCCACCTGCTTCTCACCTTTGCTGGGATAAGCTGAGGCAGAACACCCCTTTTCCCTAACCTCTACATCTCCTTTCCCACCTCCTCCTTCACTCCCTCATGTTTGCACCTCTCCAACTTTTCCACCCATCCGCCCTTTTTCCCTCCACCATAAATCTCTACCCAAATCCTACTTAAACCTGCATCAGCAGCTGTCCTTAAAACTCCATTATCTACAATTACTTCAGCATTAGGGAGTCAGAGCACACCTGCCCCCACATAAAAGTGCCCTCGCCTAAAAATATTAAACCTGCCCAAAAGGGATTTGTGCTATTTTATTTTTTTCTCCTTTTGTTGTACCTGCTTTGTAGCTGCCCTCATGATGAGGGTTGTGAACCAAAATGCCGACAGTCTGGATTAGTGGCTCTGATTAGTGGGTGGTTGTATCAATGTGGGCGGTGTGCACAGTACTCAAATGGGTGGGTTTCCCAGCAGCGTGATCACAGGTGGGAGGTCACTGGCATCAACTGATTGGAGGAGAGTGCCGGTGGGCTGGAGTGTGTGTGTGTGTGTGTTCATTCGCTATGTTTGACCCATTGCTGTATTAACAAAATGTGTATGACTTCACAGCAAAAACATTAAGTAGTGTTTCTTCTTTATGGACCCTGCACTGCGCTGTTATTAACACAATATTCAAAGCTGCTCTTGAAGTTTGTTTAGATATCACGCATTTGGCAAACGATGTGTGGTTCAGAAAACTTTAAAATAATGACTGACAAGTTAAACGTCGTGATGATTCTTTACGGTAATGAGGAACCCCTTGACACAGAGAATGGAATGACCAAAACCAGAATGACTTTTCATACTAAAACCTTTCATCACAAACTCTTTTAGATTAAATTAACCCAAGTGTCCCTCATCAAATATTTAATACATAATGGAAATGTAATGTTATTTCACCTGGGTCTCTCATTAAACCCAGGGGTCATTACAATGAAACATGATGATGGCAAGGGTAACATGTTGTAATATTATGTGTTGTATCTGCACAAGCAAGTGAATGAAAATACTAATACTAATAATAATTTGCATTTCTTATTTTTCTATGTCTATATGTGACAGTACAATCAAAGCTGTTTTTACTGGTGACCCTGCAGTACATGGTGGACTATGAATGGTGATTGGAAGGGGGCTGCTTGCGCTGTTTACAACTGAATTAGTGCTGCATTTTGGTTCCTTTCCCTTGAGGAAAATTTTAATCAAAATTAAATTTCACTCTTGTTTTTGCCACGAGCAGGTACAAGAACAGATCTGGTAATTATCTAGTGCAGATGCAGAGTTTAGTGGTCATACAGTATGCTAATTGGTTTCTGATAAAAGGAAGAAGTGTTTGTGGTCACTGTGCAAGACAAACACTCGTAGAGCGAGTCAATTTAAGGTCTCAAGTTTGCTTGTGTGTGAAAGATGCTTCAGGCTGGAGCATGCATGGTGCGAGTGTTGGTAATGGACATGTAGGGAGGCTGGTTGGCGGGGGCGAGGGGAGGGAAGGGGGTTGAGCGGACTCAGCTGTAGGTAGCCTGATCTGCTCTGATTGACAGTGATGGCAGATAAGGTGCTTGTGGAGAAGGGAATGTGAGCAGAGCTGCAGGCAAAGATAAGGGGCAAGATTAGCACCCTGCCACGTCACACACAGAGAGACAGAGAGGCACAGAGGCAGAGAGGCAGAGTCCAGCAGAGAGTGAAAGATTGAGATGTTGACGCAGAAAGGTACTGGCTACAGTGAATACAATGGGCAACCAAGAGCAAAGACTGACTTTATTGTATGTTTGTGTCTGAAAGAAGACCGTGTGTGTGTGTGTGTGTGTGTGCGTGTGATTGTTCATCAGACCGTGTCCCAGGTAGCATGTACACACCCTGTTGAGTGGAGGCAGCCCAGCTGGGGGGCCTTCAAGGAGGAGGGCAACTAATCAGCTCATAATCCAAGCGGCTGGCGTTTCCAGGGCAACGCTGCTGTACATTCATGCGTGGCAAACAGATACACTCTCGCCCTTATTTCTGTCTCTTGCTTTATGTTTCTTTCCCACCTCTCTCTCATACCTCTTTTCCTTTCTCCTCCTCCTCCTGCTTGTTGGCTCTTTCCTGTCAACACAGCCCAATTTTCACCTCTAATTCTTACCTTTCCCTCTCTTTCTTAATGTCTCTTTCTCACTATTTTCCTTTTTCATTTCTCCTCTCCTGCTGTAAACACAGACCCCCATCATGCCTTCTCACTTTCTCCGCCTGCCTCTCTCGCTTCCCAATTTTCACCCTCCCCTCTATCTATCCCTTCCCTCTGTCCTCCTAATTTCCTCTTTCCTTTTCCCTTCCCTGTCAGCGTCGCATCTATCCAGCTTTCCCATTTTCCCTTCCCATTTTAACATTTCTTTCTATAATCTTGTGCTTCATATTCTCCCTTCCTGTCTCTTTTAATTCTCTGCCCTCCTTCCACCTTCAGCTCTGTAAATACAGACTCCTTCCTCTCTCACTCTTTCTAATTTCTACTTTTTAATTTCCTTTCCCTCCTCCTCTCCCTTTTCTTTTTCTTTTCGCTCTCCCTCCTTTTTCCTGTAAACACTCTTTGTCTTCACCCCTCCTCCCTCCCCTCATGCCAGGGGGTCCAGGGTTGGTGTATTTGTGCAGTGATGTTGGAGGCCTTGATGATCACTCTCTAGGAGATGATTATGTGGTCAGGGCCCTACAGCCTCCTCTCCTGCCCTGCACTGCTGGAGCTCTGCTTGGCTTCTGTGTCTCTCAGTGTGTGTGTGTGTGTGGACTTTGTGAATATGAGATAATTTGCTTGTTTGTGTATGTATGTGCATATTCTTCTCATTATAATTTGTTAATATAGGCTGCTAATAAATATGCATGTAGCGGTTGCTCTAATACATGCCAATGACAACAAACACACACTTCCTGCAGATCAAATCTTTACAGGACATGTGCATATTTTATGTATTAAATACTTGCTCATTTTCTACATTTTGTCGTCTTTAGTGCAAGTGTGTGTAGTGTAGTGTGTGCAACCTCCCTCTCTCTTTGTCTAAGTCGGGCACATGCCTCTCCCTTGCCGTCTGTCTGCAAAGGAGCTGAGCACTCTGGAGCAGTGATTAAATAACACATAACTGTAAATAAACCACACACACACACACACACAGTGTAGCTTTGTTTGCTCCCTTACTGCTACCTCTTTCTCCATCCTTTTCTCTCCTTCTCTGACCTCTGTCTGTTTCTCGCTCTCTTCTCCAGTCTCCCTACAAACTGCTGAGCCCCACCCCGAAAGCAAACACAGATGCTTGGCGCCCCTGGCATTTTGACTAGCTGCTATATTTTTACTAGACTGGGCTGTCTGATTACTCCGGTGTAAACGTGAAAGAAGTGTCGGTCATGGTGTTGCAGCCAGCTAAATCACTCTCTACCTCGCTCACTCACTGCTAGAGCAATGGCCTGACTGCGCTCGGTGCTTTCACCTAAGAGTACAAGCGGAGGTTGGGCTGTGCCTCCATGCCACAGAGACAATCGATTGCTTTCATAAAATAAAATGGTGGACATGAAAGGAGCTTGATAAATGGCAGGCTATTTGGCCCTAATTGCAACCCTTTAAAATGTCTTGCTGATGATTTGAGCAAGCTTCGACTGAAGTTACTGAGATCAAAGTGAAGAGAGAAAGATTAAAACACACTAGCTGGCTGCGTCTTAACTGCATGTCTCCGACTCGTGACCCCACATGGCCCCCAGCTCAGAGGAACAGCCAATATTCTGCACCTTACAGCCAAATAAATCAAAGTCTCCACAGAAAGCTGTCTTATCATGAGTTATGCCAGTTCCTGGATCCTGTTGCAGTTAATCATCATCCCTCAACCTCAGCCTCATTATGGCTTACTAGCTCAGAATAAACATAGAAAGATGGTAGTCGAAGAAAACGTGGGGGTCGGGCTTTGGAGGCGCGAAAGAAGCGCACAACTACACACACGCACATTTACTGATGACAATCAAAAGGAAACTCATAACTGTCTAACATAAGAAATAAACACACACAAGAGAACAAATATTAACAAAGACAGATGACAGTCAAACAAAGGGAGTATCGCTGATAAAGTGAAACAGAGAGTGTGTGTGTGTGTGGAGAGTGGTGGGGGGGGGGG
>OMNW01034883.1:158512-174439 GCA_900303245.1 Selene dorsalis | reverse complement strand
GTGTTTGAGAGAGAGAGAGAGAGAGACAGAGAGAGAGAGAGAGAGAGAGAGAGAGAGAGAGAGAGAGAGAGAGAGAGAGAGAGAGAGAGAGAGAAAGAGAGGGAGGGAAGGGGGAGGACAGAGAGAGAGCGAGAATGTGTCGAACAGATTGTTCCTCTTTTCCTTTTCTTTCCCCGCATGCACATTCACCTCGCCGGTCATGTGACCTGGTGGCTCCCTCTGTCGGCCCTCTTCTTCAGAGGGTCTCCACAGAGCATGCTCAGTCTGTTCAAACAGAAACACCACTCACTTTCTCTGAGCTGGAAGACCTCAGTGCCACTGAAGGCATCCACTGGAACACACTCACCATGCAAATGCTGCAAGACCGGAGAAACACAACCTGCAACCCACCACTGTATTCACATTTACACATTCACACCACATGTTGTTACTTCTGACAAGTGCATTTTCATTCAGTCATTTCCTCTGATGCTCCAGATTGCAATTCCACTGATGCTGATATTTTGTTTTAGTCTTTTTTTGTTGTTGTGCTCTGTTCCTTTTCAATGCAAAGTGAAAACATGAAAATAAAAGCCTCATACCAAGTGTGCATGCAGGGAGCACCTGGGGAGGGAATAACAGTAAAGTAGAGGCATAAAGGCCCCAGAGGGGGAAATCAGATGCTGATGGGGAGCCTGAAGGCCTGAGCGTTTTCCATCGTGGACATCAGGCCACATCCAAACCTCTCAACAGGAGAGTCCTTTGTATCCACTGAGCCTTGGGCCAATGAAGGGAGTAAAACACACCACTGCCAGGCCATGCAACACATACTGAGTCACAGAAATGAAGGAGCAGGCCGAGCTGCCACCGGGGGAAGAGCCTGAGACAAAGCTCCAACAGCGAGAGCAGATAACCTGAAGCATGTGGCAGCAGAGAGAGTGGAAATAAGCACACAATAACAACTTTACTAAGACTTTGTGTTGTTGTCAGGGCTTTGATCCACATGTGGTCTGTTCTGTCTCTGTTCTCATTTGGTCTTCAGGTTTTTTTCCACATGATTCCTAATCAGGCCCACAGTTTCGGATTATTTTTTACTTCTTATACAGTGGAGATGCCCATTACAAACTTACCATGTATCAAAAGACTGACCCAGCCTGGCCAACAATCCTAAAATATAAATAAGTGAAAAGCAGCAAGCTGCACAGTCTGGGAGCTGGGATCAGTAAATGTCTGGCATTTTTGCTTCATTAATGATTTAAAGAATTAATTTATGAGTAGCGTGGTTGAGGTGTGTCACTTCCCACAGTGAAATGACTCTTCTCCTCTGGGGACATCTCAGACACAGAGGAATGCAGATGTAGAGATGTTGGTGGCCTCTCTTGTTTCACTACTAAATGACAAACAACTTGTCCTGACACATGAGCTCAGGTTGATCAACTTTCAGGAGCCAATGCACAAAAAAAGAAGTTCTTCCCTCCGACAAGGCCAGTGGAGCAGGAAAGTAAGAATACAGACTGAGACTGATAAAGCCAAGAAGGTAGGTAAAGACACGTTAACAATGCAGTCCAGCAGAAACAGTTAATTCATTACCAGCTATGAAACGCCCACGAGACACAAAAGGACACCACGCATGAGCAAACAACTCTTCAACAAGGAGGAGCTCATTCTTGACTGCCCATGACAAGGCCTCTTCCTGTATACAACAAAACCTGTGTGTGCAACTCTGTAACGTGAAACTCATTTAACCAGAGCAAGAAAAACATTGCTGCATATCTTGGCCCCTAGTTATTGTCTTTGAGCTGACTGTACAGATTTTAATCCACACAGTAAGGAGACAGACTAGCTTAAATAATGGAAACAGGGCCAGAAAGTTGAGGCCTTGTCTGTAGCCATGCTAACAGACCTGAACTCTTAGTGGAGTTTTTTTAGCCACACTAGCAGCGTGGTTCTAGGAATAGCAATGTCAGCCTGTTGGGCAGTCTCCTACTGTGGCCCAGACTGAAATATCCCAACAACTACTGGACTGATGTCAGGAGTTGCCATGACGTTGCCACAGACATTTAGGTCCTCATGAGGCCTGTTGATTGTGGCGATCCTCTCCGAGGAGGAGGTAATGCTTTCTGGGCTGGAGGGAATCTACTGGATTGACTGCCATGAAATCTGGTACACATACTCAATGTCTTCTGACGATGACTCCTAATGACTGGTGACACCCCAAAGTTCCTCTCACACTGCCATGAAGCTGACAGTTTCTCAACCACGGATGCTCTGACTGATGGGCCACCAATCATTATTGGCCATTATTGTTTTTTCATAACATGCATGATTTGGTAGATCAGCATTTACGCTTCTAGTCACCTTCACCCAATAACCAATCACTTGTGATGTGGGGACACCTCCAATATAGCCAAGATTATTGGCTGTGGATTGGCAGATCTCACTCTTAGAAGATTGGTATTCATAGCAACAGCAATAGATTGGTATCTCTGCTAAACTAATAGATGAACTGATATAAATGTGGTAGAGATATTCGAGCCCCCCACCAGACTATAATAATGTTGATGATGCTTAACTTTTAACCTATCGCCACCATTAAGACATTTTTATTTTTCCAATAGTGACATCATCATCTTTCAGCTGTGATGGTGGTTGGTTTTTACACGGATCAATTCCAAAGTTTCATCTGTTAACAACTTAACATAACTCGCAGAGCATCAATCTGATCTGTGGCTACATATCATGGGGATTTAATCTGTCCTTTCTTACTAAAGAACCATCAAGTATTCAGTCAAGACATAGCATTAACAGTACTGTATGTGTATTTACACAGGGTAGGTAGATAAGGTAACAACACCCTCGTCCCCACCAGTTTCAGTCTCCATGAGTTTACACCCATGTCAACATTTACAATTTAGCTTAGAACCATTTAACACCATTTACAACCAGCACACGAGTCCTGCTCTCATTTTCACAGTTGATGAATGCAAGTGGTGTCAGGTGGCTGGAAAAGGCAGAGTGTGTCTAGCAGCCCTGTAGCACATCCTGTGCCCTCAGTGCACCTGCACGGTGACAGCACCATCAAACGGTCGACGACACGTTTTTGTTCAAAGACTAGTTGGTAAAAATCTAAAAAAAGATTTGGTTAGAAATTTACCGATGATCATTTCTCTTAAACATAAAGAAATGTGATGTTTGTCCATGGGAGTGGCATCAGCACATTACATTATGTAACAACTCTAAAAAGCAGATCACCATGAAATTTACCAGTTCATAGTCACTAAAGAATATCATCGGCTATGTTTGGTCATATAATCATTTTAACTCGTTCTTAACCATTCAATAATGCAACACACATCAAAATGTAACCTGTTCAGAAATGTACCGAACAGTGTTAAATAGAAGACACTTTGTGTGGTTTCTCTTGTGCCATCCACAAGACAAAAGTTTAACTTTGCAACAACTAAAATGTTTGGTATGTCAGGTCTTTCCGGTAATGACCAGTTGAAAGCTTGAAATTGGAGCTGTAATAAACACCGTAATCTCCAGGGACATCCACCTGAGGCTTTCAACAGTTTGAGCGGTTTGTTCAGAGTTCTGCTTCTTGTCTTGGTATCCAACACAAACTTTTTCAGCAGTTTTGTGGTCACACTGACTACGTATGTCAACTTGTTTTTGGCTCTGACCTCAATTAGCGTGCTTAAAAAATATATGGCATGTATTAGTGGTACCCGCGTCTAGTTTTAGAGTAGCTTAGCCGGTTTCTGAAACATCCCACACAGGAGGTAAAACACGTCATACTGCTCCGTCCCTCTCAGCTCTGTACACCGTCACCCTCTCTGTTTCTATCGGTTAGTTTTGTAGTTGGTTCATTCTGAAACAAGACTTGTTTTGTTTAAATTCTTTGCCTATCATGATGTTATCCTGCTCGGCTCTGAGCACAATGACGCAGCTTAAAAAAGAAAAATGCAGTAATTTGATCATTTAAGTGAGAACAAACTCACTGCCTTCTAAACTGAAGAGTCAAAGTTCACATTAGGAGGAAAACCGCAAACCTTTATATTTGCAACATTCAAATTTTCACTTGCACACATGAAGTGAAATTCAGTAATTACATGACGGTTTCTAATCAGAGGTACACCTTGTGACTTTGACACCAGTGGGTTGGCTTTTTGGCTCTCTGACTGGGAGTTTGGAGAACTATGAGCTCAGTGGGCAGACTGGTCCACGACATGGCTGAACTACAGGTTGGACTGTGGGAGAAATGCAGCTCCAAAACTGTCTGATTTAAATGTTGTTCTGTTTTTATAGCTGGAGGGTGTGTCACTGCATGTGCATTTCCTGAGAGCTGAGTGCAGTCACCACAGTTGAGCTGGCTCCTGGATGGTCAGTACCTCCAAACTGGAGGGGCTGTCTGCTGATTAACCTTTTCGAGGGATACGCAAATTGATCATTATCGATTTTCATTAAAAATCTATGCTCTTCAGATCAGAATTAATGCTCCTGCTCCCCCGTCACCTGTTGTTAACACTCTGGCGGACAGAAGCACTGCGTGCCATGTAGAGTAGCTCTGCCTGCCACCTTGTTCAGTGCAAGTGTGTGAGGCTGATAAAACGTATGCCATCTGCAAAGCACGCCAAGACTGATTGGTAATCAGCCACAGATTGGCCAGTCACACTCAGAGATAATGAGTATCGAGTACATGAGCACATGACTGGGTATCCTCATCATTTAGTGTATCTACACAAAAGATGTGATTGACGGGTGTCAATTTAGAAATGTTTAAAGGCAGCTTTGACAGAGGTGCCAGCTGAATAGCAACAATAACACACAATACAATGTATTTACTTTTGTTGTTGAAAATAATAAGTTTGTAATAATAAGTGTAATGAGCATTTGACTTCATCACTGATGAGGACTCTGCCTAATGAACAGTACAAGGCCTTCTACATTCTGCAGTTATCACCAAATACTGTCTGTTTATTGTTTACATATTGTTTGTTACACACAGTCGGTGCAACATGGCATCAGGTGGGTGGTATCTGTCATGAGACCAGTAACAGCTATTTCACTTCAACAATGTACTTCACCTGAATGAGCCCTGCGCTGCCTGACATTCACCTGAGCTGGATCTCCTGCTGCGTCTCCTGACTGAAACAACCCACAAGCTGCATGCTGATGGAAACACACACATACACACTGAACACTGAGACCGGGAAATTACCAACTCTTGTACAATGTGAGGTGAAGCACGAGTCCCACAGAGTTTGTTCAACCTACAGCTGTATAATGGGAAGTGATGCTTCCCACTTTCAAGCAGCGAAATCAATAATAGTTGCCACGAACCCCAACCTATACAATGGCTCACTCATATAAACTGCAGGGTCTGACACAACCTTGTGTACTAGATTGGGAAGAAGCGTCTGTCTGCAACGCACCATCTTTACTGTTCAAAGATGAAGGTAAATAGGTGGTCCAGAAGCCGAGGTCCTTTCATGTGAACATGAATGTATGAATAATAAGATAGATGGGTGGCCCTAGTGCACATCTTTTCACTTGTGCCAATTGGTGTTCAATATTACTACAATCAATGGCTATTTGCATTGTGTTTTACTGTCTGTTAATCTTACCATCGTTCTTCCCTTGTCATATCTTGATTAAATCAGTTCTTTAGGTTATAAACAGACAAAAATTGCCATTATTTGCAACAAACCAAAGTACTGAAATTGTTTAATCCTCACATTTGAGAAGCTGGGACCATGAAAAGTTTGATTTAAGAACAGGTCAAAAATCAGAATATCTGCTGTTGAATTTTCTGTCAATCTCTGTCCATCTCTACTTTAGTATCATCATTAAGTCCGTGTAAGGCAAAACCCAAAGACATTAAAAAAACTCCACACCAAAAATTACCGGGGCACCAGGGGTCATTTGGATGACCTGACCTTCTAAAGCCATCTATTGTATCAGTGTGTCAAATGCATCAACATACCACACATGACAAAGTTGTGAGTGGCAGTGGAAGCGGCTGCAGAGCTCACAGCTCCACACCTCTCTGCTCCAAGTCCAGACACACCGGCACAGCGCTGCTTGAGCGACCTCTGCCGAACGAGACTGGATCAGATCACTCGGGGAAAAAAAAAAACAGAGAAACAAAGACTGAAGCCCTGATACATTTGCACAAGTCTGTGCTGCTGCAGCCGAGCGATCAACTAGATCAGTCTATCTTTACTGATGAAACCCGGCACAACAATGCACCTGGACAGAGCCAGCCCTGGTCTGGTTTACACCGACTGAAAGCCGGAGCAGTTTAACAGCAGAGAGCTAAAACACACAAGCCTGCACCGGGGAAATCATCCCAGATAAAAGTTTAACGTGAACATTTCATCATGCCAGAACATGAAAGCCGGTGTAGGAACTGGCGCCATATGTTTACAGTGGGAGGTTGTAGCAGCACTGCCAATGTTGCCTTCATTTGACTGCATCATTTATCATGAAGCTAACAGACTGCACTGCACACAGGAGATAACATTATGAGCCGAGCAGTCAGCCCTGCTGCCCCAAATCACACCGAGGCCAGCCCCTGTCGTTTGAAGCAGATGATAACCTCCAAAATGGGTTTTTGTGTCGATTTGTGATTCAAGTGTGCACAGTCTGCTAACTAGCGCGGCAGCTAGCAGCTAGCTAAACAGCAGTGTGCAAATTAGCCATCAGTGAGCTGGTGACAGGCAGCACAACTAAACCCGACATTACTGTCGGTGGAGAAAAATATAGCATGCACATCTATCTGAGGTTTATTTTGGACCGCTAAAGCTGGACAGAAGCAGGACAGTGACATGAGCCGGGACCATGTATGACTAAACCCCGGCGAAGAGCCCCCAACGCGCCCGCATGGACCATTCATGTTCCGGGGCGCAGCATCTTCCTGCACATTCAGTTGCCCTCCGGTCCAACACAAAAGCAAGAGACTCCAGGCTGGCCGCGGGAAATTCACGACAAACCGGCACTTCCACGCCGACATTTCGCCCGCTCACAAGCGGAGTCCGGGCTGCCGGGCCGGAACACATTTTCTACGGCGCGGAAAACAATATGGAAGTAAAACAAGCTTGGCATAGATTAGACTCACACACTCACCTCGGTCCCTACCGAAGCCATGGTGCCTGGACGTAAACCCCGCCCACCCGCGATTACGTCACATTTATTGATTTGCAGACGGTGTAATACCACACCTGGGAGTGTGATTGTCAATAACAATAATGATAATAACCCTTTGATATTAAAAGCATAGATGTACCATTTATGGATTCAAAGGAACAACGTGTTCTTCAAAGAGACACAGTAGTAGTGTCCTATTAGAATAAAATCAACCAAACCCACACTGCTTTCCAAACCTGACCTGACAGCTAGTTTGCAATATAATGAACAAAGGCTGAAAGAGGATTAAATGCCCCAGTATGTGGATAATAATTGCATAATAAAATAATAGTAGATGACTGAGTCCATTCTTGAGCCCTTTCCTTTGGCCGAGGTGTTGTAGGCTACAGTCTGATGGCAGTGGGGACAAAGGATCTCCTGAACATCAGGAGACCTTGCTGCTGCTGTAGTTGCTTCTCCTATGGAAAGGTGTTCGGTGTTGTCTTTGTCCTGCGCCTGTAGTCCTTAAGTCCAGTATCCCGCCAGTCACAGTCTCTTTAACCAGCGTCTCCTTGTGCTCAGGTCAGGCATGCTGCTGCTCAGCAGACTGCAGTATAAAACAGTTGACTGACCAGCACTGACCAAGAAAACATGTGCAGAATTTCACTGCAGACATCAGGGGACCTGAGCTTCGTGAGGAAAAAGAATAGATGGCATCAGTGTTCAGGGGCCGCTCCATTTTACTGTCCACGTGCACACGTGCTCATTATTTATAAGTGTGCACCACCGCAATGTCCTTCTATCATACGTTGACTGGACCTGGCTGCAGGGATTGCAGGGACATTAGATGTTAATATTTAATGATAAGGATATTTGGCACTTTACTCACAGACAAAAGTTGATTGTATCTTAACTCTCCAGTGTTGTCTATTGAAGAGATTATGATCTCAGCAATAAGGTAGTCAGACTACTGAGGTGGTACAGGCCACAACCAGGAAACAGAACTGACCTCAAAGCAGACATGTGCCCTGACTAGCCTCTGCCTCAACACAAGGAGCCCTGAGCTTCCTCCAGGCAACAGCACCGAGTCACTGGATCTAATATGTGAATGACACCTGGGTAGAAATAAAAATCCTTCACAGAACAAAGTAATTGAGTAAACTGCCATATGAAGGGCACAAAGAAGAATGTCATGCTCAGCCTTCGTGGATTGGTTGGTGAACATTAGAGAGGAAGCCTTGGTGTGAAACTTTCTCTCACATCTCACTGTAACGTGCTGGTGGTTTTCACAGGTGTCAACCTGCCAGCCAGAGGAGCCTTTAAAGCTTGTGGTAAAGTGCCCTTTGTCTAAACAGCAACAGGATCTGTAAAGAACAGCTCAACAACAGGTCGAGAAGAAAATAAGAAATGCAACAACATGGTCCACACAGGGCTGTGGGGGACTGGAGCCAATCCCGGCTGATATAGTATGAGGCTGGGCTCCACTCTGGACAGGTTGCCAGTTTATCACAAGGCTGACGAACAACACACACACATTCAAATTCACATCTATGGGTAATTTAGATTCATCACTCAACCTATTGCGTATGTCTTTGGACTGTGGCAGGAAACCATGCAGACACATGGAGAACATGCAAACTCCACAAGGTTCAAATCCAGAGCCAAATAATCTATAAAATATTATACAAAGGATGAAAGAAAAGAAAAAAAATTGAATGTAAATATTTATAGCACGTCCTTGTTTTTTATTCTTTCAACAACATCAGTTATTTTATAACCTGGGACCAGATTATCTAACTGTAGCCTGTGTATGTAAAGTAGTTAATACTTGACTTGCAAAAATGCTGCAGCAAAGGCCCTGTACACCGTTGGTACATGAACACAGATGCTTTCACTTATGTAGTCTGATTAGACCGTGTAGAGTGTATGTGCACGTCCCTCTCTCCTGTTACAGCTGTTATCGATTGACTTTGTCATCTCAGTGGAAATTAGTCTTTGGTTCCTCCCAAAGAATGCACAATAAAAACTGTACTACTGTATAATCCCCAAAACAGAACACTTATTACAACATAAAACATACAGAACCTACGTCATCAGTCTTATTGGTACACTGAGTTGGTGATGGCTCTGAGTGAAGCTCTAATCAAACTCAGAGACTCACTACAGCTGTTCATGTGTGCAGGGCCTCATTAATGTCATATGACATAATATGTCATTCACAGGAGCCATATACTGCATAATCAATATTTTGAATTTGATGCTTTAACTATATTTATCACACATATACACTTATATTGGGGCATAGAGAAAATGGCTGACCAATCATTTAATCATGAAATGTACATCTAACAAGTATAATTTATTTGCATCATAAAAAGTTGCAGAAACCTATGCTATCTTCCCTAAAATGTAAGAGAGACAGACATGTGAAATATTAAAATCAAGGTGCTCTGGTGTGAAATGAGAAAATCTGTATTGCTCCAGAATGTATTTTATCTGTTTTATACAGTCTAATACTTCATGTAGTCATGAAGATCAGGATGAATATTATTCTGAAATATAATAATATATAAAGATACTTCTTGACCAGATCACATGATCATTGTCAGAAAATAAACTTTCCCCGTTGTCATAGAAATGTTGATGTTCACATTTCCACTTCAAGCACTTCACACCCATGTTGACTTAAAAGCTGAGACTGAAATAAGCTGACTGATTGAAACAATTGAGCAGAACATACCTACTGCTGATGAGTCCTTCTCCCATAATGATATGTATAAATGCCTGCAGTGCTTTTAGTGGTAAAGCTTGAATGACTTATCTTAATTAGGGAGGCAGTCCTTGCTTTTTAATCACATTGCTTTTTATTCGTATTATTAGTAATCAAGCTATTACATCCTTGACTATACATGAATATCAAATATATGATATACTGGGGAACCCAGCACCAGCTTGAATAATGGATAGAAAGCCGATGGTAATAAAATATTTGAAAGTTCTCAATCATCATTATGTTTTATAGAGTAGATACAATAACATAATTTATGGCCTTACCAATTAGAGATCTGACTGGTTGAGCTGTTATCTGCTCTCACTGTGGGTCTCATGTCATGTCTGTATTACTCCACCAGGGGTCCTCATTTGTCAAGTCTAACAATTATACATTCAATCTGTATTCCAGTATTTGTATGTGGTACCAGATTTTTCCCTCTTTTTATACAGTGTCCACTATCATGACTACAATTAACCCTTAACTCTTAGTTCAGTACTATATCTAAGTCCTCTCAGTGGTGTTAGTTACCAGACTGCACATAACACAGCACAGTTTTAACAACTAAACCGCAATAAATCAATACACAGGTCAATACACATAGACAAGCTGAAAACAGAGGGAAGAATCACACTGACTCATGTCCATGAAAGACAAATGAGTCTATGAAGACTTACTCTAATGGCTGTGGTATTCAACAGGCAGGTGGTGGTCAGTCATTTCATGCAGGGGAAATAAAGGAAAAGGGGAAACAAATTATATACAGAGAAAGCTACAACTAAGATTTGCATGGGTAATGTTTTGAGAGTGGTTTAACTGTAAGAACATGGAAGTAAACAGTGGAGCTGTACTGGAGAACAAAAACAAGTTTTGAATCATCAGTATATGAAAAGTTAGGATGTCCACCTCAGGACTCAGAGGAGTTGGTTCATGCACTGATCTGAACCAGGATGAACAACTGCAGGGGCCCAAATACTAGATTAACGAAACAGACAATAAGAGGGCTGCAACTCAATCACAGTGCAACAGACAGGAGGCCCCATTTATATTAAACCCAACATGTACTGGCATTTTAGCCTAAACTGGATTGTACAGAACTGACAGGAAATGAAGGCTGAGTAATGGGCGACTTGATCCAGGGACACTGAACTTATATATGACCAGCACTCTTAACCCCTACACAAGCAGGATAATATTTAATAGTGTGGTTGGCTCATGACTTATTTTACACAAGTAAAGGACATGATTTCAATGTTAAAACTAGACCTGTGGTTGTAACTAATAAGTGAGGGCCCATATCTGCTGTGATTGATACACACCAGAGAGACTCTCATGTCTAAAGACAATGTTTCATAAGTCACTGACTTTTAGTCTTACACCATAAAATCTTGTAAAGACTGGGAATCACGATTTGAGAACATACCTCAACATAATGGACATTTACATCCAGACTATTCTACTCTTTTGTCCTGTTGTAGCCTACATTATTTTCACAAATGCAGTATTTCTATTTTCCCTGTCTCTGTCTATGTTGTTGTGTCTGTATTTTAGTGGGTTAACCTCGAGTTACTGACTGAGAACCTGAATGCCTCGCATTTTAAAGCCACGCGCAATGAGGTGAATTACAATTAGATAAATGTTTTACAAATAAAATGCGCTCACCCTAATTAGCAGTGATGACCAGAGGAGGGCGCAAGCGCAACAGACCGTGAACGAAGCGGCGGAAACCAGAAGGCGAAGTAGTCCGGCGCAGGGCGGCGTAGTATCCGGTAACGTTGTCAGGGAAACCCGCCATGTACGAGCGGTCGGTGTGAAACAGTTCTCGGAGGAGTGGCGCCTGTACCCGTGGTTTGATGTCTGCAGCCCGGCTCGCTCAGCACCGAGACATAGATGAGCTGCTAAATTTACCGGAGAGTTGCAGTAGAGACAGTGACCGTTAGCCACCGTTAGCTTAGCATCATGACCCAGCAGGCTGCTGCCCTACAGACTTACAACAATGAACTCGTCAAATGTAAGTGACTTGTTTTTCTCGACCGACTACCGGTCACTGAATATGGAGGGAAGCTAGTTACTGGTGAGCAGCATCACCGGCCTGTTCTGCTTAAACCACTAAGATACCTTGACTAGTCTCCTCTCATGTGTTTCACACGTAAAGCTAACTGTGGCTCACACAAACTCACCTTCCACTACTTTCTGAACACATATGAGTGTGTCGTACTTCTCTGTTTGCTCTGGTTTTTGACCTAGCTGCTAGTGCTGTGACCAGCTACCAGGATAACTCTGAGATTACACTGTGGAATCAGATTAACTCAGATTATGTTGTCTATCAACTGGAAATCAGCCTGTTTCTCTGCAGACAACGCGCTGCAGCTGCAGCCTGTCACAGATAATTGGTCAATTGAAATGAGTTTCATCAGAGTGTTGATGGTTCTCCTCCCTCCTTGCTTGTCTGATGCTGGTTAATCTGTTTCTAGTCTTCCCGTGGCTGTGGCTGTGGGTTACCACAGTCTTATTGGAAGATTGAATTTTAAGACTGGCTGAAACAAAACTGCTCAGATGGTCTTTACACTGTAGGTTGAGGACAGCAGCTCAAGGGAGTGATGCATGTACACACACCATATATTTTACAGTATGACGCTGCCCTCATGAGTGTAAAAGCTTAAGAGTTAAGTACACATTTACTCAAGATGATGGTAATGTGTGTGGATTTTAGAATATCTTCACCTTTGAAAAGCTGGAATGGACATTTTTGCTTGATAACTTAAGAAAAATGGCCAATTATTTTGATTGTTGTTGATTTACTTCCTGATTAAGACTAATAGATTAAATCACGTTATTGTCTTTGTGCATCAATACTGAAATAGTCAGTGTAATAGCCTCTCTGATGTAATAAATCCTTACGGTCTCTGTCAGGTATCGAGGAGCTGTGCTCGAAGCGGGACGAGCTGAACCGTCAGATCAAGCAGGAGGAGGAGGAGAAGGAGCGACTGCAGCATGACATCCGTGTCCTGTCAGAGAAGCTGAGCAGAGTCAATGAGAGCCTGGCACAGAGACTGGCCGCTCGTGCAACCTTCGACCGCACCATCGCTGAGACAGAGGCTGCCTACACCAAGGTGTGTGTTGAGACGTATATTATTATTTTATTGGAAACACATTTCTCTTAATAGGACTTTAATTTTAAATCCCACTCCTAAACTTAATAACTTGAGCATTAAACCCTCCTCCTCATCCATTACTGAGGTCACCCACAATAGAATTAAACTGCAACAGTTTTAGTTGGATTTGTAGACTATAATTTACAATGAATGATGGACATGAGAAAATAAATCATCTGAATCCAGACTCCTTTAAAAGGTGCAAGCCTGGAAAACACTATTATTTTGTACAATATTCACCATGAAGACAAGTAAATAGCATTTAACATACACGTTGAAAGTATCTAAACCAGCCAAACAGAAGGTCTGTGGTCTGATCACCAGCTCCTCTGCTACACATGTTGAAGTATCTTTGGCCAGGATACTGGATACCTTGCCATTGGTGTATATATCTGTTTGAATGAAAGACATACAGAGCTTGCTGAGTGATGAAGAATGATGTTTCACAAGCCTCAGTTAACATTTGAAGAACTGTATTGTGAACAGCCTGATGAACTGACTCTGCTGTATACATTATTTTTTTGGGGGTTTCTTGGTTTGTACTTGAGGTCCTTGTGCAGTAGTTTCAGCTCACACAGGCTCTCCCCACTTATTGATGCTGAACTCCCCGAGCACGCTCACTAATCAGTACAAGCACACTCCTGAGCTGCTCTTATTAAAGAACAACAAGACAGTCAGCAGTGCCTGGACCCTTTTTAAATTACTTTTACAGTACACACTACACTATCAGCTGCACGTCATCTGTGTGCAGCTTCAGCTCATGCTCTGAAGCATCTCTAAAATTTTCTTGTTGCTCCTATAGATCCTGGAGAGCTCCCAGTCTCTTCTGAGCGTCCTGAAGCAGGAAGCAGGAAATCTCAGTAAAGCCACAGAGCCACGGAGGAAGGAGCACTAATGGCACTGAAAGGTCACTTGTTTGGACCACAGCAGCACTCTTGACTCTGCACTTTTAATGCAGTTCCTTCTCCACTCAGGACTATGTGAGCAAATTGTTGTAAATGTTTTATTCCAATAAATGTGTATCTTTTCACCCCCATGACTCTGTTTTTCACATGAGTGCAGATTTGTAATGTGTGTATTATTACTTTCTAGAAGTGGAACTTGTTTTCCCAGGAGATTTGACATCTTAAATTGGTCTTTACCATGATGACCCACACACAGCCTTGACATTTGTTCAAGTCTTCTATTTATTGAGCTTTCATTTTTACAAGTATGACATCACTTTGTTTCTTCTTTTTTTTTTAATTGCCCAAATCATTGACGATAACTTTACAGTAAGCACATCTGCTGCAATGTAGATTTACGGACAAGGGGAAAAGTAAAGGGGGAACACGATGGAGCTTCTACTACAGAGTCGCTACAGTGTGACCAACACAAACTGCTCACTTTGCAACAAGAGGAGACAGATGGGAAAACAGTGCAGTGAGAGAATGTGTCTCTATGTGCCGGTAGTGGCCATCAGAAAAGTTCTTGCTGGTGTCAATTAAGACGGTCAGTGAAGTTTCCCACAGTTCAATCTGCCTCTTTTGTCCTTCAGTTCACAGAAGGACAGGGAGGGAAAACACCCCCACAAAGAGCTCATGACCTCTTTGGGGTTTTGTTTGTTGAAGGCAGCGGTTACCACAGGTGAATCCACAGGTGTGTCGTGTGACCACAGCTCCACAGCAGGTCCCGGTGGGGCAGTGGACCAGATTAAACACAGAACACGAATGCATTTGGAAATTTTAGCTCCATGACTACACATCATATGTAATTCACATTTCAGCTTGAATATTTTCAAATACATGCTGTACAGGTTGGTTTCTTTTCTGTTCCGTCAGGCATCCATTAGTTTCCATTCATTTGTTCATGATATGAAAATGAGACTCTTGAAACTTTCTTACAATCTGTCACAGTGATAATCAAACTTGTATTCATATTTGTCAGTCAGTACATTATGGTAATATGGTTTTCAGTGTGGATTACTTTGCAAAGTCTGCACTATATTTGGAAGCTGGGTACTGAAATTTAAGGTTTATTATAACTTGAGTGTGTTGTTTTATGAGACAATTTGTGATTTAAGTTTAAATTTACACTGTAAAACCTATTTGACATCTTGTGTTTAGAAATATCCAGTTTGAGTTGACTTTAATGAAATTATATTAAGAGTCTTGTAAATTATCATACCACGTAAATCAATTGGAAACTAATGGATACCTGGAATTGTTAAAAAATACATTCAAACTTCTAAAACACAGTTTCATGGTTCGTAAATAGTACTGTAAAATATATGCATTTCAATCAGATGAACTGGCCAATAATAACAGTGAGGAGGATGATGGATGTTTACAGGGATTTCTGAGGTAACTTTACATCAAAGATGGAGCCCGGACCTGTGTGGATGTGGACAACTGTTGGTGGCAAGGCCGACAATCATAAGACTTCAGATGAAAGGCTGCGGCAAAGAGTAAAAAAAGGACATGGCATTCATCGGCAGTGCATTCATCATGTGAACAGTTGGGGAGTTCTTTTCCAAAACGCTACCCGTTCACGTTGATATAAAAAGTCCTTCCTCATCTGTTGGGTCTGACACACAGTCCATGGTTGTGTAATGGCAGGTGTCAGTGGTGGCTACTGTTTGGAAACCAAACTCCTCAACTCCACTTCCTGTTCTTGAAGTGCACATTCCCTCTGTCGCCGACTCTGCTCCTTCTCATGAGGTGCAAAACGAAGCTAAAAGCATGACAGTGCAAAAGACACTCAACGTCCACGACTCCAGACGAAACAGATGATTCTTAAATTCATAGGACAAAGACCAAAGACAAAATCTCATTCCCTAACAGCAAAATCCAACCTTCATCTGGTTGGAGAAAAACAAACAAACAAAAAAAAACAGAAGAAAAAGAAATAAATCTT